>QRFJ01000002.1:0-97951 GCA_006176705.1 Cocos nucifera | reverse complement strand
ACATATTAGAGATTATTTATTGATGCTATACTAATATTATTGTTCAACATGTTATATTGATTAATATTTATTAACGTTGTAGATCACGATGATACCAAAATGTCATCTAGCTTTCACCCCTGCCCCTCGTGGATTATGCGCAATTCAACATTCGAGAAGGTATGACTTCTCCGATCACGAGAGACTCGAGATGTCCAACTGAAGAAGATTGAAGAATTGTATCGAGGTTACAAGGTTAAGCTCCATAGAAGATGGCTCGAGCACCGATGAGACACTTCGGAGGAGCTTGTTTCTTAGATACAGGACTGTCCTCCGAGTCAGTGGGAGAGGATGGTTAGACACTGAAGGAGCCAGAAGTTTGAGGTAAAATTTTTAACTTTTAAATTTTTTAATACGCTTAAAGTTATTTAAATATTTTTTAAATATTTATTATTTATTTGAATACTTGTTAGGCTACTTTCCATCAGAATCGGAAGAATCGTGCAGCCCAGGAGTATACGCATACTCTAGGCCGCGAGTCTATGGCCAGTCGTGTGCATAAAGAGGTAATTAATTCTAAATCTTATTAGATAAATTAAATTCATATTTTTTATCATCTTTCTGATAAATTTATTCTTTGTTATAGCTGATGAGAGATGGAGTAATGTCCAGCAATAGCGAGATCTTCTAATCCAGCCGCACAAAAAAGATGGGCAGGCCGATGAGCACTACGATCGAGCATATTTTTGTAACTATTAAATATATTAGTATATATGATTAGTTTTATAGCATTTCTTATAAAATTTTATTTTAATTTATAATTACAAGATCAGTTAGATGTACTCACGAGCGAGGGTCCGGATACCTCTGAGCTTCATGACCATCTATCTCAGGTCTCAAGGCTTGAGCACTCTGGGAGGATCCAATGCAGGCCCGGACACACACCGATGAGCTACTGATCTGAGGCAAGCGTCTCCTCACAGACTTTCGATGTCGTCAATCAGGAGGAGCTTGAGGAGGCGTTGGCATGGGCAGATCATACTGTGATGCAAGCAGATCGGGCTGAGGAGCACGCATCTCATCTGAAGGGCATTATAAGAGACATGATGTTGATGCTCAGCGTGCGTTTTGGAGTCACGTGCTTCGAGAATATGTTGGCCCGCATTACAGCTCCAGCTCCAACTTCGGCTCTAGCTCCGGCTCTCGATAACGACGATGATGATGTAGATTTAGGAGACTTTTGATGTATTTTATTTTTTTTAAAAATATTATAATAAATTTTATTTGATAATAAAATTTTAGCATTTCAAAATAATTTTTATATTTATTATATTTTTTTGTGTTATATATCTATATTTATTAGATAAAATATATAAAAAATAAAAATTTTATTTTTTTAATTATTCAGAATCTATGATAGCAATTTTATAATCGCTGTCATATCCATGCCAACCGCTGTCATTGATTTCTGATGCAAACGGTACCAACTGCTGCATTAGATCAATGATAGTGGTTAAGAAATCGCTGCTATAGATTACCTATAGCAGCGGTTATGTAACTATTGCTATAGATTAACTATGACAGCGGTTACATAATCTTTGCTATAGGTCGACTATTACAGCTGTTTATAAACCACTACAATAGGCTATCTATGACAGCAATTCAAACAACCGCTACAACATCCGCTGCCATAGAGCTACGACGACGGCTGCAGTAGCAGCGGTTAGAAAATCGCTGCCATAGTCTATGACAGCGGGCTACGGCAGCGGTAACCACTGTCGTAGCCTTTTTTTATAATAGTGTATCTCTAATAAAGCTGCATATATAATCATTGATTTTATTCTAATATTTTTTAAAATTTATTAATAAAAAATTTTAGTAAAAAAATTAAGATGGAGATGACATTATGCAAAGAGTTATATGATTATAGTTATCATATAAAAACTAATTAGAGATGATAATACTATTTTAGTATTAAAAAAATATTTTATATTGAAAGATATATTTATAAATTTTGACATATTCCTATATAAAATTATCTTCAATCAAACATAATAATTTTTTTTGAAATAATTTTTTTATCAATCAAATATAGTAAAAATTATTTTTTTTCATAATTATTTTTTTAAATAAATAATTTTTTATAATTATTAGATTATTTTATAATTTTATTTATCCCAATCAAATGAATTTTTAAGGTAAAGTTGAAGATTTTCTACGATAAATTGGAATTTGACCACCACTCAAAATTATCTTAATTAGTTGGCTTTCTTCTTAGTTGAAAAGCATCGAGTTCGGCTCATGATGATAGCATTTTTATTTTATTTATTAATTATTTTTTTCGAAAACAAAAGCTCCAATCCAAGTTTCGTCAGCTCCATGGCATGCGTGGTTTGCAGCCATTTACCCAATCTTTGACTTTGGAAGCCCTTGCCTGCGAAGTCCACTCCCGTAACCTATTTTACCCGCGCCTCTTCACCGCCGCTGGGGTCATATCGCGAGTCCAGGTACGCTCGCGTTCCAACTTCCACGTTAGCAGTAACTTAATTTCAGGTACTATTTCCTCCCATCTCTACGATAGCCATCGGATCGTAATCGGATGGCCACGGATATGGGGATTGAGGCAACGGCCCCATCATGAGCTCCTCCAAAAAAAAACAAGGACGTCAGCTGTCCTGCCCCCACCTGGACAGCTGTCGAGCAAAGGACACTTGATGTGGGTGGCTGTTCCGTTTCCCGTGGGTCAACCTTGTCACCCAACGTGGCTGCACCTCATGGACCCAAATACCCCTCCCTCTGTACGAATCCCTCGCTACCAACCTCTCCCTGATTGGCTGTACCGATCTGGACATCAATAGCGCCATATGGTGGGCGAGACCCGCATTACATGAGTTTTGATTCAAGCATCTGAACACGTGTAACGAAAATGGTTCCAGAGAAGTTGTGTGTTGTTTGGTGCCCTACGGTGGATCAAATGCTACAACATCTAGTGCATGATAACGGAGTTTTTAATTGCCGGCATTTATAGGGAAGCGTGCGATCTACACCACTCCGATCTAATTTTTGTGCGAAGCCCTATTATATATATATATATATATATATATATATATATATATATATATATATATATATATTTTAGGTGCAAAAAATTGGAACTCCAAATGTGAAAGAGGGTGGGAATGACTAATGAGGAGCAGCATTTATTTTCTTCTTCCTCGTTAGAAGGGCAGATAATCCCAAATCTAATGGAGATGTGGGTGTGATAGGAAGATCCAGAGATAAATTTCGGGTCTGGATGATTAGCCCTGACGTAGCATCCTCTGGTAAAAAATAAAAGAAAAGGAGATTGAGTGCATTCTTCCAACTTCAGCCTCGCATGATACCAACACCAAGGAGGCTCTCGTATTATGATAAGCGAACTGGCTTTGCCGCCCGCAGACACGTCCCCGGTGCTGACTCATAGCTTGTTTTTACTTGGCAAGCATTCGATGGACCTGGACATAAACTTTGCGACACATGTATCGATAATCTCAGAGGGGGGCCAGCCCCGTGCTAAGATCGACCAATTTATGTTGGTTGAGGGCTGGAGGACTATAAAATAGATCATGTTTGCCACCATTTCAGACTCTCAGTTCATATATGATGTTTTTTTTTTGTTTTTTTGGTAAATGATATATGGTGGTTGAGATGGACTAATATATCTTAATGTTCAGAATTAGTAAGAAAAATATAAAGTAGTAGTTAAGTCTTACTCATAATTTTTTAAAATATAAAAAAATTAAAATCATCAAAAATAGATTTATATATTAAAATTGTATGGTTCAAAAAATTAAGATAATACCAATCAATGAGAATCTATCAGTATTGAGCACGTGCCATTGCTCGAAAGCATCCATTTCCTTTGAATCTTTGGCTTTTTCCAAGCAACGGGAGGTTTCGTACCGTTTTCCTTTTTTTTTCCTTCCAAATCCAGCATGCAAGTTGTGGATGAAATCTCCATTTTGGACATCCTATGGACATCTTTGAATGGTTTCGCGATTCCATCATTTTGATTTGACTGACATATGGGAATTAATACTTGATAATATATATAGATTTTGTATTATTTTTATAGAATTAAATTTTTTTATTATAATTACCTTCTTCAATTTTTATCATTACGATCACAGGATTGCAATCATCTCTTCGTTATTTTTTTTTTTGCCTATCTCTTCGATTTTGGATAATCCGGATTCCTTACTCACGGCAGTCACCCGACAGCCCGGTGTGGCCTACCATCCCCTCGATATGTTTCAACCCCGCCCACCCCCCAAGAATTAGCTCCCGACATCAACCGCCTCGCCCGAGGGCACTTTCGTCACTCCGCAAAAAATACCCCTTTATAAAACCCCGTCCTCTCCAGGCCAATGAACTTTAGCCGCGAAGCCCTCCACGATAAAAGATAAAAATTGGGAGAGAATCTCCTAAGCTCCGGCCATCGGAATCTCCGATTCCGGCCACCATATCCACTCCTGATCCCTGGCGCTCTCGGCACTATTTCCCGTCGTCTTTTCTTCGTCGCCAGCTACTGAGGCGACCACCGGCACGCCTCCTCGCCGGAGGTGATCAGGGCTCGTTGGGTTGGCTTCCCCCCCACCCCGCCTCTCCTGGTGCTTGATGGGATTTTCTCTGTTCCCGATGAAGACGTCGACACGACTCCTGTGGAGTACCAGCTTCTTTCGCCACAAGATCGTCGTCTTCTTCTAAACAAGCTCGATCGATCCAAGAGAAGAGTATATATAGCCCGATATATATTACAAGAAGATAAATCAGTGTGTACGTAGTAGAGGAGGAGAGGGAGATCTCGCCGGGGATCATTCAGATCTGAGAATTAGGCATGGATTCCGGCCGTCTGATATTTGATTCCTTTTCTTCTCATCATGGTCAGATGCTTTTCCTGGGTGGCAGCAATCCGATCTTTCGAGGTAGCAGTTTCTCTTCCGATCTAAATTTCCTCTAAATCTACTTGATCTAGTCTTGATTTATACTTGATTAAATGTTATTGATGGGGTTTATGACCTGCGGAGTGATGAAGGGGCGAGATCGGTGCTTGGGATGGAGGAGGGGGCGAACAAGCGGCGGCCCTTCTTCACCTCCCCCGACGAGCTCCTGGAAGAAGAGTATTACGACGAGCAGCTGCCGGAGAAGAAGCGCCGCCTCACCCCCGAGCAGGTGGTCATTCCATCCCCACCGTCCATCATACCCTATTGTATTCTCGATCTCATATAGCAAAAGAAAACAAAACTAAAAAACTATTCTGATCATCTGTAACGAACTCCTTTTAGATCTAGTATCACTACTTTCCGTCATGGCAATTATTTTTGGACGGGGGCCGTACGTACGTGAATTTCTTGCTGTCCCTTGATCTGCCATCCAAGTTTCCGCTCTTGAAACCTCAGCCGTCTGATCTTGTACAGTGTCGCTCCCGTGAATACTTGACGTCTCGGCGTGACACGTATCCAGGAACGTTGCGACTGCCGCATAAATTAATATATAAATGCAGTGCCCGCATAGAAATTATAAAACGCTATCCGAACCATCCTCCCTCCGCGTCATCTACCATTCTTCGTGGAATTTGCTATGATGCCATGGATCACTTCATTTTTCTTTTTTTTTGGTATAAAAGGTGGATCACTTCTTGCTGGCATCAGTAGTGCATGAACCATGGCAGGCGTGGGTGGTGACGCTGCTAGAAAATTACTTCTATTATATTTTATTTTTGAGCTAGTGGTGTTGACTTTAGAAATACTTATTATTTATAAGATAACGACAATAAGTGTAATCTTATTTACGTTTGATTTAGTTATTTTTTGTTTTTTTTTTGTGAGTAATGGTTGGTTAATTATGATGATAAAAATAACAATGTTTTGGATGGTGGTGTTGGCGGGGTTGTAACGATAAAAACAACAGGTGCACCTGCTGGAGATGAGCTTCGAGGCGGAGAACAAGCTGGAGCCGGAGCGGAAAAGCGAGCTGGCGCGGAAGCTTGGGCTGCAGCCCAGGCAGGTGGCGGTGTGGTTCCAGAACCGCCGTGCCCGCTGGAAGACCAAGCAGCTCGAGCGCGACTTCGACCGTCTCAAGTCGTCGTACGATTCCCTCCTCGCCGACCACGACTCTCTCCTCAAAGACAACGACCGTCTCCGTTCCCAGGTATCAACATCTCTTCTTAATTCTTATCGACTCTCTCTCTCTGTCTCTCCAGGCGGTAAGGGTACCGTTCTCACTTATGTTCACCACCTTCACCACCGGTCCACCATCCTTCTTCCTCATCCTTTCTTTCAATAAAATAACATGTGCCGTGTCTTAATTTATTAATATAAATAAATTTAGACCCACAACTAGCGGCCGTCACGGCACAGAACGAGGTGCACCACTTCCCGGGGGTATTCCGTTATTCCTTGATGGAATGCCGTCATGGTGGAAGATGCAATTGAGAGGGGGAATTGGGACCAGAGATGCCTGTTTTTTCTTTCTTTTTTGGAAAAAATTAAAGGCATATATTCTTAGTGCACTATAAGAAAGTGACTGTTCAAAGAGAGCAGCGGACCCGTGCCCTACCCGGACTGTGTCGGAGATCCCATCAACCCCGGTGCGAAAGACCTAACCGACCAATTAGCCATGCAGGTGCTCTCGCTGACCGAGAAGCTCCAGGCGAAGGAGCTGGTGGCCGCGGGGGCAGCCGGGGGGCTGAAGCCGGACGATCAGGCGGCGTTTAGCGCGGATCACGCGGCCTTGAACGTCCATCAGCTGAAGGCGGAGGACCGGCTGAGCACGGGGAGCGGCGGGAGCGCAGTGGTGGACGGGGACGTCCCGCCACACCTGGTGGACAGCAGGGGCGAGTCCTACTTCCCCGAGAGTTACAACTGCGTGGGTCCCGTCGACGGCGGCATGCAGTCAGAGGAGGATGACGGCAGTGACGAGGGCTGCAACTACTATCCCGAGGGCATGTTCGCGGAGCACCACCAATCCGACGAGGAGGTTGCCCAGCTGTGGGTTTGGGGCTGAACGGGAACAACAATTGGATGGCCCTGTCTTCTTCTCGCTACTATCATCATCGCCGCCGCCACTAACACCACCTAGTAGTATTAAGCGTCGTCTATATGAGTCAGTAGTACTGCTGGATGGGAAAGTTATTGTCCGATCGAGTATTATGGTGTGTTGATGTATATCATTAGTCAATGGCTGGAATAATGATTAAATAAAAATGCTTAAGGAACGACCTGTGGATTTTGATTTTGATTTGTTTTTGGAATGATGTGATTGTTGATGGAGTTATGATTTGTCTCCTGGGGTGTTGGATTTTGCTTCTTTTCTCTCGCAGTTACGATTGATAACATAACAACAAGGAAGAAAAATCAGATGGCTAATCTTCTTTGTTTCCTACTGAGGTAAATTGGCTGCGTGATTCTGTTTCTTGGGATTTCTACTCCACTAAATCGTTTCCCTGGATGTTCTGCAAAACTGCCATGCAGTACATGATTGTTACTAATTTGTTAAAGGGATGATGAAGCTTTTTGATTGGGTTATTATTTGATCTCGCACCAATTTGATTTTGACCTGTCTTCTCTAATAACATTTATCAGTGTATGGTGTCACTGCCATGCAGATCATTGTAATTTTGATTTTTTTTCCTTTTTAATCCATTCATATCGTCTTGTTGGACTGATTCTATGTTTTTTTTGGATGAAAGTGGGAGGTGTCATCCGTTCAGATGTCCGCCCAGAATTTATCAGGTAAGAAGAAGGTTACATATGTTAAAATCGAGATGGTCCCGAGCTACAGTTAACCTGGGTCAGTCTCCCATGTTCTTTCATTTGTTAAGAAAAGCCTTCTAGAATTTTCTTGCTATCACTTATTTCCCATGCATTCTTCGTACAATTTACTATTAACTACTTACTTTTGTCCTTTCAAAAAAACCTAAACATTTATAACTTCCAACTAAACTGGTGTATATCAAATGCAAACTAATTAATTGGTGACTTGACGAAGAAATTAACCAGCATAGAGCTCAAGACCCATATGTTTTGTAATTTACATATATTGTGAATTCTTCTATTCGTTCATGGTGAGAGATAAAGCTTCTTCTCATGTCTCAAAGCAATCAGCTTAAGAAATAAATAATTAATATATATAGATCTTCAACGAAAACGTATTGAATGTATATATAACTTGTCTCTTCCTTTCAATCTCGCAGTACAAAAGGAAGTAATAACAGTTATGTATTAAATGCGTAGCTTTTCTGCTGGTTTATTTCTTTTAATGAAAGTGATTAGACTATCATTTTTCAACAAAATTGTTTTTATATTATACAAAAGGACTTCTCATTTTCAGAACACTACATCCCAGAAGATTTAGTCTAGATTGTATCTAAATTTATATATATATTACTTTATGACAAGTTCGACATTGCCCTGGATGAATTCAAATTTAATTTTACCATGCATGTAATAAATAATAATGGGTGGCAAGGTCAAGGTTTAGGCCCCTTGTGCAGTGTGACGGGCCAATCCACGAGACTTCAGCTGATAGGTCGGAAGTGGATGACTTCTGATGGTGGGATAAGCACAATTTTGGCCTATGTAGCTCCAACGGGCTTCCCTTGCTTTAGCGACGGTGACATTTGACGCTGGGTTACGTGGATTCACTCATTTTATTTATTTATTTATTTATTTTTGATACACGGACGGATGACCACATCATTTTAACATGAGTATAATTTAAAAAATTAGAATACAAAATGCTTATCCATGGGTAGATGTCATCCTGATGCATGATTTAATCTCCGGTGTGATCGGCAATAAAAATTGTAACCTAACCTGTTATATTATTTGCTTCTCAAAAGGTGTAATCATCTTTCATTAGACATGCCAAACAGCTATATTCAATCTCTGGTGTGATCGGAAACAAAAATTATAACTAAACTTGTTATATTGTTCGTCTTCATCTTATCCTGGATCCATCGTGATAGCATCATCCTTAATAAAAATTCTCTCCAACTATAACTCCTGCCTCCCTACCTCATGTAGATGATATCGGTTCAAACGACATAAAGCTCCACTTCGAGAATGGAATTTAATAAACTGTGATTGTACTGTCGGTGATCAACTCGCGTTGGTGGGGTTCCTTTAGCAAACAATATTCAGTGGCTCTTCATGAGCTTAATTATATTGTTGGATAAGATCAAACACCTCAATGTTTCAGCTTCTAGAGATTATCAGGGAAAGAAGAATGATTGGAGATGAAGACAGAAGAGCTGTGTAGGGCCATGGCCCATTGGGCATCGAGGAGGCACCGGGGTGGTTGCGAGGGCTATTCTTTTAATCATGAAGGGGAACGCGTCTACATGAAGGTGGGGGAGGGCGACATGGCCATCTACTGAAAGAGACATGACAACTTGGATGAAGTAGCAGAAAATATTAGAAACCCCGAAGAAATAGTCGATGGTTCTCACACGTCTTGTACTTTTTCAAGAGAAGGAAAAAAAAAAAAAAAAAAAAATCTGACCATCCTCTCCTAGATGCTTTTGAAGAAAAATTATAAGTTGAGTTTTGTTTGATACCCAATTTTTCTTTTCTTTTGTTTTTTTTTTTTTTAACCTACCTTTCTCTCCGTTATTTTCTCTCTGTTATTCCCTTCCAAACGTTTGCACGAGGGTAGATTACGAAAAGCAGGGAGGTGATTGGTTTAACCGGTTGTAAGATTGCAGCAGTTGTCTGGTTAATCTTAAAAAATAAAGAATTCTATCATATGCTATTTATTGTGTGTACTCCACCAGAATATTCTGCCATACACTTAAATATAATCATGCGATTCTGGATAACCAGTTAATCAATTAAATTGGTAAACTGGAGTTACCGTTGTTGCTCATTTGAATGGTTTTGATTGTTATTTTTTCTCTCTCACCTAAACTGATGATGATAAAGAAATTCCAATGCTGACGCAAAATATATGTGCTTCTCTACTCACGATTTAGTGAATCATAATGATACCAATATTGACGGCTCGCCAAACGGCTCGGACGCCTATACTCAGTGATCTATGCGCTAATCCCTTTCAATTTAACATTCTATGCCTATATTTAATAAGAACCTCCTCATAATAATAAGTCTCATAACTACTCCATCCTCTCTTTTTATCTATACGAATCGCTTATATATCCTTTCGATCTCTCCTATAGCTCTCGCAGTAGTTGTGCATCTCATTACTCATATAAAAAGTTTAACCTGTTCTGATGAATTTCTCCTCTCTATTGTGTCCAGTACTGTCTGCAATCCTTTCTCATTTGCCAACCCATTTGACTTTGATTTGTCGGAGTGATTTGGCGAGCACCACTCTATTATCCTAATTTAGTATTGTAATTTATGTTCGGGATGTTACCAACTATGGCTATGCCGCGGTAAATTTTCTATTTATGACATGTCTTGAAATCTCTCTAAGATTATATAATGTGTGACCTTCCAAAAGCATAGTTATTTTATGTTTTCTCCACCTATTATTCGCTAACCTGTCCTGAGCCTAATTTCCCAAGACGTATCACGATCAGAATTCTCATTGTACTTCCTTATAGAATTCGAATATGCTATCATAATCTCTCTAGAGTTGATATAAGACTTCAGTATTTTTGAATTTAAACTAATATACTATATATTTATTATTTATATATAAATATAATAATTTATGCCTAAATTTTATATAAATTATATTAAATATAGAGACTATAATATTAGATCATAATATATTTAAAATGTATACATATTAATATATAATATAGAGTATTGCACTCATGACATGAATATATAAGCTTATTATATGAGTAAATACTGTTCAGAATACTCAATGAGAATTTTAACTAGTTGATATAAAAATAATGAAATAATTCACTTTCATTTTATATAATCTTTAAATTAACTAGCAAGTGAGAAATGAAGTAATACATAATGAATTTTTGAGAAAATTAAAATCTCGATCATCAAAACATATCGTTAAATGCCAATTATACCATAATCTGAATATCTAAAATTTCCTAACTGATGAAGATGAAGATGCTAAATGTTCATAATGATATCATAAAGCGTCTAGTTCCTAAACTATGCAATCTAAGATCTATATAGTGCTAGCCTTTCTCTACTTAGACTCCTTTATAGGTGAATAGCCAAATATTTCCTATCTTTTTCGTTGTTTTATTTTTCTAAACTAGTATAACGCTGCGTATAAGCTTACGTAATTTTGATAAGGATCCGCTTCGCAGACGAGTCTTCTAATGCCTGTGTATATATACCGAAACCTAATGTAGCCAATCTTGTTAGGTATTGTTTGTCATAGCTTCTGGAGTTAGT
This sequence comes from Cocos nucifera, assembly GCA_006176705.1. Lineage (NCBI taxonomy): Eukaryota > Viridiplantae > Streptophyta > Magnoliopsida > Arecales > Arecaceae > Cocos > Cocos nucifera. Next base: position 86,597 of record QRFJ01000002.1, on the reverse strand, counting down.
ATGAGGGTATTTTCTCTAATTAATATTAAACATAGTTATGAATTGTGTTACAATTTATGAATTATTGTTATTTTAATTTATTTTACTAAGTATTCAGTGATTCGTTCTGTTACCTCGTAGGCCTCATACAAAAATCATTGCAAGACACGTTTAACATTAGATGATGTGATTATACTCTGTTTTGGTAAGTATTTCTTATCTTATTGTTGTTGTTGTCTCACTAGTTCACCTTAAGATATATTCAGACTTTCTTGGTTTGTACTTTTTTTGTAGCCTTATAATCTCTATGAATCGTTGACCCTGCACGACGAACAATTACCGTCATAATTACTGTGAACATAAAACGTTTGAATCAACTACGTTGCCCTGTTCTCTGGAAACCTTATATTAACATTATCTTTTTTTTTGATTTTTTCTTCCCCTCTTTCACCCATTGGTGTTTAAATCTCTCAATTTAAACACTTACCCATATCTCGACGATTTGACTCCTTATCAACAGTTATTAATTTCTTTGTTATTTAGTTTTAACTATTTTTGTAAGATCAAAATTAAAATAATAGCAAGCGCAAGCTGATGTCCAATATGAACTCCTGGTATGAATGGAAAGATGAACATGCTCTCATAAGGATCATTATACTTAATACAGTAGCCTGTAGGATATTGTGAACATATATTCGAGTGACTCATATAGACTGAATAAAAAAACTGATTGCATCGTGCAAGTAGCACTCTCTATTTAAAATAAGACAGTCGTTACTATTCCGTTAAAGGGTGATAACCGGTTATAGTTTTTTTGTAGGCTTTTGTAGGTAGATGTAGAGGCACTATAGGGAAGACACACGAAAACCTCGAGTACTAGCCACCTTCGAAGTATGATTATTAATCTTTCTGTATCATGGAGATTTACATAACTAACTGCTTTACAATAGCCTATAATACTTATGAGCCAAACTATAATATTAACATGGTATTATCTATAATTTCTAACTAATTTTGATCCATTTATTGCACGCTTTATGAGACGCATAATTCTTGTCAGATTGCCTTCCATGAGTTTATTGTAGATGTGCCTATTTTGATTGTGCTGAACCTGTCTCGAGAAAAAATAAACGCACAAATTAGATTAATATATTTTTAGACTCTCCCTTCGTGGCTTGAGCTTCGGCACAATTATCTGATCTATCGCGATGTAAAATTCAGTGATAGGTAAGAGATTACCTTGTCGACTGTCTATATCATCTATTTCTGATAAAAATCCTTGTGGAGTGAGGATTTTTTTTTTCAGAATGGAGGCAATGCATATTTCAAATCTGAGCCTCAACGTTATATATTAGTACCTTACGCTATTGTATTTTACGTATGGTATGGTCGCTGTTACATTCGATTTCTGAGCAAGAGTTCGACAAATTTTATGTTGCGTAGATTGATTTTGGTGCACAGAATTAATTTTTTTTTCTATAAGCAATCTACGATTTTTCTACATTTATAATAAACTTGATTCCATTAAATTGACTTATATTTAATAGATATAGATTTTGGAATAAATTGAATTTATATTGTATTATAGTATATGATTTAAAGTGTACATGAGTTAACTTCATAGAATATTCAGTGTGAGTGCCTAATTAATAACATTTTTTGCCATCCTAGGTTTGTATTTTTTTGCCTTTCAGATATTCTTGGTGGAGTAAAATAATCATCGACTATGTATCGTAATACAATGTCGAGGAAAACTACGGTAATAATGCTTTGCTATAACTGCTTTATTCGTTTTCTATTTTTCGTATTATTCATTCTATGTCTTTTGGTGTATAAAAAAGTAATATAAGTTATGGAAGCAGACATCTTTTTTTACTTTTATTTGATAATAAGATAGACAACATTTAGAAATTGAATAATTATTCTAATGTAAGAATAAATTTAAATAATTTTGTTTAATATCCTAATTCGATGGGGAAAAATGACTTTAGATTTTTTTTGTTGTTGCATAATCCCATTTTCATTATTCAAATATATACATAACATATCTTAATTAACCAAAACCCAATCTCTTTTACTATGTGCTTATACTTATTTATTAAGATGTGAATAGGGATGGCTATGGAGATAGTATCTATTTGTTAGGGTGTAAAGTAAGCTACTTCGTACCCATTTGATACATGAATAAAATAGAATGATTTATCCCTAATAGGAGAAGTAGATGTAATCTTATGAAATTCAATTAAGAAAATAAATAATACATTTTAGTAATCTATATTAAAACTTTTAACATCCTACACTTAATATTCTCTTAGAAATCTATCGCTATCCAGTTCATACTCATATTATATATTTAGCCGATTTCATTTTATTGATAAAATTAATAAGCTAATAAAGATATATTATATAAATATATAATTAAAAATAGAATAATATTTTGATAAAATGAAAATATTGAAAAATATAATTAATATATCTCTTTATTCTTACCTGACTCAAATAATAATCAAGATTCCAAATTACCGCGCTTACATCGCATGTGAGAAGACTCAATATTCCACTGAGATGTATGTAAAAGAAAACTTATGTACGATGAATGTATATTGAGAGCAAAAATAATCTTAGAACCATTAATATCTGAAATACTCAAAAACAAACATGATGATAATTATTAATATATTTTTTATCTAAATATTATCTATAATATTACGTTTATGTCTATTCTTAAGAACAATCATAAACTAGGTATTTGATATAAAAAATCATTTATAAACTCTTAGAGCTTAAGAGTGCGATAGTCTATGTACTTGTGTAGTAGATTTCTCCATTTTTATATCATAATTAATATATAGTTTACTATCATAATAATATTTATACACTCTTACTTCAAACGTAGGTAATGTCAGAATTAGAACTTATGTATATACATAATAGTTATATTATCCCAAATATATACCCATCTAATATATATATTCAATAATAGTTTCTAATATAATTGCCTATTAAAAAAAATTTCGAATTCTTTAAACTATATGAAATCTTAGTAGAAATAAAAATAATTACAAAAAATATATATGAAATAAAAGAGGAGGAGCAAAAAAGACTACAAGAGATATCGAGAACAGTACCGTATGTGAGGGGGACTCGTCCGTGAAGAGATCGCCATGGTCGATGGCAATCTTAAGGCGATCATACACAAATGAAGTATGCCCATTAAGACACAATTGATAACTATTTATTGCTTGATTTTATTGGGGGATATCTTGATGCGAGCAGAGAGATATATAACCCCACATACTAACAACCAGTACCGCATAAGGGCTCTCTGAATATTTCGAGTACAACACAACTCAGTTACTTTTTCTTTAGGACTCCCAAATTTTGCTATACGCACTGTATTCTATTTTTTCTTCGTCTTTTATAAGAAAATATGACACCAGCTTTAATTGAAAAACTGCTACAGAGATGTAGAGCTCTAAGATAACTAATTTCCTCTTTTTATTTATGGATCAACGAGGAATTTCACTGTCTCTTAGTTCTCATCTTGAGTATAAATCACAAGCGCAGCAAGCGCTTATCCTCGCCTATATGTTTATTCATTGTCTCCTCTCTCAGCGCCATTCAATGAGTCCTAATGCAAGTCTTTCGGCTCGCGTCTCAGATCTTCCGGTCATGTCCAAAGTTGAAAGACATTTCAACCGATGGCGTAAGAAATAGCCTATCGACAATAGCTCTGCTCTGTGACTATAGTATCGTTCAGATAATTCGAGGGCAGCTTATTTGCTCTGTTCAAATTTAATGTTCGTGCGAGGACCAATGCGCCTACTTGCTCTCCGCATCTTATATAAAAGGTGAGACGTATAGTATCTTCCGTGACTGCAATCATACGTTGTCGAAATATGATGAGACCCATAATGAGCTCCTACATAATTCCACATATATATGTCAGACTTGGTATCTCCATTGTACAAAAGCTCAAGGAAATAGAATGTGTAGACTTGAGTTATTTATATTCCGTGAACTCACAGGGGCAAGGTATACACAGGTGCCCATGTCCTCTTTTTCAATGTATAAACCGCTTTCACTTATTCGATAGTTTTGATTGATCGAGAGTTCAACATCTAAACAGACTTCAAGATACTCATCATGGTTCTCTAACCTGTATGCTCATCATAATAGTGCACTCGGCACGCTGCTCGTTATCTCCTGTGCATTCCCTCAAGATAAATTAAACAGATTCAAAAATTCTAACCACATAATGACAATCCTCCATTTTATGTACTTTCTACTAAGTTTTTTCTCATATACATAATCTCGTAGAAGAAATCAAGTTAAGAGTTGGAAATCTGCTCGACGCTGATGCCTCTAAACTGAACAGAAATATAAAAAGACATACAAAGATCATTATCACATATTATAATATGGGATTGTAGTATAATTGATACATTATTAACGTAAGATTCTAGCTTAATTATGATAGATCGCATAAGTCCTGTACAACGTGTTTTCGGAGTATATAGCTTCAATCAAAACCATAAACCATTCACCTAGCATAAGTAAATCTAAATAAACTTTAGCTCTCTTCATAAAGTATTCATGTAACTTTCCCTCATTCTATTTTTGTCCATAATCTTTTACATTATAATACTATAGATTGAAAGTAATATCATCACGGATTACATTGTTGTTAGGTATTTCGTTCCTCGGCGCTCCTAGCGCTGCAATGCTCCTCGCCTTGCACTGTCATTCTATTGATATAAGTGAGTATCGTAATTATGAAATAGTTCACGTGCAGCTTGGAATGGTTAATTGAAATCCGCATACTAATATAGAGTCAATGAGAAGATACATAATCTAAATTATAAACATAAAAATATGAATAATAAAAAAGCGTGATTAAGTGACTAGGCCCTATTAATTTTAATGGGCTTCGTGACCACCCATTATCTGTCTTTTTTTTGAATTTATTTTGTATTTTTGTTGACTGCGATTCGAGACCTCGAGATTACAGGCTTAAATGTGAGACCAAGGTTCTATTATGTATAGAATCAGATCTCGAAGGCAAAAAAATATATTTTTGCACTATTTTAAAACACATCGCCCAAATCTATCCCCATTGTAGTTATATCTTGTGTTACCGTTCATCTTATTGTGTGCATCGATTGAGATTTGGCTAATTCGATATCCATCTCCATGACACATACCTCTAGTGCCAGTACTACTCAGGACGCTGGCCATAAGTCAGACACTGATATCATAAATACTTAGGATAGCCAGAAGAGTTCCAGGATTTACCTATCCGGAATAATTAAGGTGTGTGCTGCCAGTTCGAACTTAGCTAATGCTCTCTTGATTTTGCAATTGGTTGGAAACCTAGTATAAGCCTCTTCTTCTAAATGCTTCGATAGCTGAGAAGATTTGAGCGAGTCAGAATTGACGCATATTTCTAGGCTAGTTTGAAAATTTAGTTATGTTCCAGGTTATATCAGAACTTCTCTCGGAAGTATATTGGTTCTCCATCTTCGTTCCTTGTGTACCTTCATATTATGATTGTGCTCGCGTGTCTCGTCTTTAAATGTTACTCCTTAACTCTCTTTCCATAGACGTATAGTATCGCGTTTATTGTCTATTATATTCCATATTAAAATTCATATCTTAAGTGGAACATTTACTTCCTCTCACTAACTTGACTCTATTCTACAAAAATTATGAAATAAGTAGTTTGATTGTGATTGGAATCATGTGGTGCCATAATTCCTAATTATTTATAGTTTTTGTCTGAGATGTTCTCAATATAAAATCCTCAATTTTATTATATCAGCCATGTACTTCTTAAAAAACAATGATCCGGTATATGATAATTATTTACCCAATTTATATTATATAATAAATTAATCTTTCCTATATCACACTAGATTTTTCTTTCCAATTTTATAATGTAATCGCTCATCTTCTAGTCTCTTCTAGTGTGCTATTATTTAGAAATACTTTTATTATTATATATTTGATAAGTTTTTAACCCATTAAACTTTTAAATCTACTCTTTTTCTTTCACTATCTTCAATTATTCTCATTTATTTAATGTTGAATTTCTTCCATCTCATGGTAAGTATAAAATATTTACTAATAATAGCTATATATGATACGCAAAAGACTGCTAAAATTTGGCTACAGAATTTTTCACTTCTAATACAAATCTTATTATATGAAGCAGTTTCTATACATAATAAAACCAATTATCTTCATGCTCTACAGGAGTATGTATAATTCATAATATATTCTAGTTATCTTATAGTAATATGTCTTTTTATTTTTTATTTTTGAGTTTCTTTATTTAAACTCATGTCCTGGAGACTCCGCCATCCTTTGAAATTCATTTAGTAGTTATATAAGCGATTAGGTGAGTATGAGATTCCCAAACTAAAATCCTAACTATTCATTAAAATAACTCTGTTTTCACAAGTAGCTTCTGTTGACAAAACCTAAATATATATTTTAATTCGTTAAATGTTACAATTTCTCAAAAATGCATTATATAACATTCCTGAAAAATAATATTCAAACTTATTTGTATCGTTTTTATTTATTTCTTTTATTATCTCTTTTTCTACATCATTTTTTTCACGCTTCGTAGAACCTAATTATATTTTAATTCTTAATTAAATAAACTTATAAAACTCTGAAAAATATTATTATTATTATTATTGTACTTAAGAGCCTTTCAAATCTTTTTTTTTTTTAAAAAAAAAAACTTTTTATGTAATGATCTACTTGACAGGGAAAGTGCAACTTCCAAAGTTTTGAAACTCGGTAGAATTCCTAGCACTCATGAGCCATCTTAAAGATTTAGTCTCTAGCCTTTCTCATCTTAAACCAGAAGATTTAGAAGTCATCATTCCCGGTGGTCCCATGTTCTAGTTGCCTGGTTGATGCCATTGTTACTTAACGTGGAAAGCAGTGATGGTGTCGGTTGGCCAAGTAGTTGGTCCCATACAATTTCGTGCAACTAAAACTAACCTTATATTAATGACTATTTCATCTTAGTTGCATATAAATGAAGCAATGATGGGAGTGTCAGAAAATACTTACAAAATGTCCTGCTCCCAAGATCCAATAGAAATGTAAGTTCTGGTAAGACTTCAGAAAGCCCCTGGTAACTCCATCATTATTGCAGTACAAGGGCTTTCGCTCCAAGTTGGTGAAATTCTTCAGCCCCTCCCATCTGAACAACATGAAACAAAACACCGTACTTGCTTAGCTAGCCTAAAACAATGCAAGAAGTGGGAGGAGGAAAGAAAAAAATGTAGAAGAAATATAATGAAGTTTTAAAAAAAGAGAGGAGAAAAGGTTAAGATATTTACTTGAGTTTCTGAACCCAAGCTTCGGTGCCCTTGGTTGCACAAATCAGATCAACCTTGACACAAGCAACAGAACTCAATATTGCTGTATGGATAAATCACTTGTTAATACGTTAGGAATGCTAAGTGAGCTTGTAGACTAACTTCATCCTATGGAATTATGGATGGTAACAGAGTTGAAAATTTTGGGAGAAAAGTATTGCAGCAAGAGCAGCGAAACCATCCAAAAGTGAATTACTCCTAGTTTTTGTTGTATGTGACTGAAAAAAAGATAGCAAATAACCCAAGTGATTGGTATCATTTAGGAAGGCTTTGAGGAGATTCTCCAACCGGTATCCAGCATTTTATGGCACAAGTCTGGTGGCCATTGTCCCACATTCTGTACCTTTGACCAGTTCATTAGTTCCGACCAATAAAGTCCAGTTAGTTGGACATGTGAGTAGTTTCAGGACTGCGGGGTCAAAATATTTGCCCTCTTCTATCTGCGAATGCTTTGCCAAATTTGGCAGAAGAATGATCAGAATATCCATACCAAGACTGGATGGGCTTTCACCTCTTAATTTCTAGGAGATATGATGCTTTGTTGATGAACTCATAGCCTAACTAAGGTTTCATGTCCCTAGTTGAAGTACATTTTCCTCAAAACAGGGTTGCGTCGTGGAAAACTATGCACTAATGGCCCGGTTAACATGACATATGAGCTGTGCAACCAATTCTTTGCCCTCATTAAGAGATATATGATAAGCCTTTTCATGTCCTCTTCCACTACTTGCATTAACGTTCGTTTAATCTCTTTCTTGGCTTCCTATGTGATCAATGCCCATGTCCATAGGATATGGAAACTGCTGGTTTAGAATATTCAAATCTTCTAATAAATATGCCCATCTTAAAGACATAGTAGCATGCATTTGTATTTTATTTTATTTTTTTTCCTCTAATTTTCCATCTAATGAAGGGGGCAAGACTACGAATCCGTTAAATAATATCTTTTGTAAAGCCCCTTAAGTTGGGAAAGCAAGTTGTGAATCTGTATGAGCAAATATCATATTATAGTTATTCAGTCTACACAGCTAAAAACATTAGAAAAAATAAGTCCCATAGCAGAACAGATAACTTTAGCTTTTATAGTTCATCCGCATCATTGAAGCAGTAGGAGGTATGAAGTAACAGCCTCGGTTTAAAATCACAAAACATGAAGTGCTAGTGAAGGCAGGAGCATCTTCATGGATGAAATGTTTATGCTTTTTTTAGAAAGAAATATTTAGTAAAATAACTTTGGAGGAAGAAAAAAGCAGAGCCACAGGATATATAGATTTTAGAGCCACATTGACATTCTGTGGCCCCAAAGAGCATCAAAAACCATTAGTAATAAATTTACCAAGTGAACATGATTCTTAGCTGCCGTCTTTTTTTTTTTTTTTTTTTGTCTGAATGGTGATTCTTAGCTACTGTCATGTTCAATTAAAGGAATTGGATGGATGTTAAGATCTCCAAGGCAGAAAAGTTCAAATAAGTGCGAGGAATCTGCATGGATCACATTGAACTGGTCAACTTATTGCCGGTCTCCAAGTGAAGGCTAAAAGCTATGGTAATGGATAAGTTTCATACCTGTCCATTATATATAGTGACATTGACTCCCAGAGAAAGAAGCTCATCAACCTACAAATTCCATCCTCTGGTATTAGTATTTCCTTCGTGGGCTTATACGAGGACTATTGTAACACCCAAGGAATGAAAAGAAAAAGGTGGTTGATGTCAATGTGGAAGCTCTTCTTACCAGTAATTCTTAATCAGACTTCTAAATGAATTTTATTCTCATCAAAGGTAGTACTTATCACATTCTTTTCTCATAAACAAACAGAAGGAAAAGATATTGCTTTCAAAATAATGAAAGCAGAGTTTGAGGCACTCCTTTAGGAAATTTTGTTACCTCACTGATCCTGGGTTTCATGAAGTCATTCACCAGAAAGACGAATACATCATTGGACTGCTCGCCCCAACTGCAAAAGATAAGTCAATCCTCAAGAATACATCAAAAACAAGTGTTGATCTTAGTGTTAATACTATTTAAGGAGATCTGATCTTCTCAATAGTTACTCTGTGTGACTCCACACCTTAGATTCTTGGGAATTATCTGTAACTTCTCCTTAATTATACCATTCATGAGATCATCAAGTCTGCCAGAGGAGGAAGCCTTGGAACTGAGATACGTTGAGTATCTCTTCCTCATGGTTAATTTCTCTGATTTTTGTAATTTCTTTGATGATGCCACTGCCATTGTGGATAGAGGGTCGTTCTTGGAATCCAGCAAAAAGTTATAAAAATCCTGCAAATTATTTAAAGAAAACTTGTAAATGGTTCTGAATTCTACTTTATATGATCAAACTTAACTAATTCCCAAGGTCTTAAAATCAACATCTTCTTCTTGGTAAATAAATCAATAGCACTTACAATATTGTTACTGCTCGAACTAATCACTCCCTCCAGCTGAGACCAAGTTTCTGTGGCTTCCCCATACTGCCCTGATGCTAGTTGTTCTCTAATCTTTTCAGCTAAGCTGGCATATGAGATAGGCACATTAGATCAAAATAAATAAAATAAAAAACAATGTAAACTAATGTTTTTGCTCCTGTTCTTTTTTAGTTTGGAGGAATAATGGAGGAAGTGAGACACTTCCCCCAATTTTATTGGTTTTCCTGTTTTTCCCTTATGCTATGTGCTGGTTAAGAAAGAAGAGAATCCAACCTATTTGATTTGTTTGCGCCATTGTAATCAAGCCTCGAGACATCTAAAAGCAGAGGCCCCCATGAGAACTGCATTACAAATCAAAAAAAAAAAAAAAATCACATTCTGAAACTATAGTTGGCTAATTTAACTCTGCTCAAATAGTACAAAGTTCTCAGAAGTAACCACAAAATCTTCTGGCGAAATCCAGGTGTCTCCCAAAGCAACTCCTATTGACATAGATTTCATAGGATGCTGAAATGCTGGTGTATTTATTTAAAAGAAAATGTTTCTTTATCTAGGATGAAGTAAATATGAGGTGTATGCATACCTCCCAATGCAAGCTTCAGTTCTCCAGCCTTGATGGCTTTGGCGACCGATAAGCCAAGAGTCACTGCAAACTTCCCACCATAAGACTCTGCAACAATGTAGAGTGGACTTGTTTGCAATGTCTCATTCTTCTTGAAGAGCTCCTTGAGAAGGGTAGTCAAGTCAGTTGCTGCCTCCCAATCAGTCTTCACAAAAGCTTCTTTATCCTCAACAAAACTGTATCCAGTCCCAACTGGGTTGTCCTAAAATTTCCATTCAGTGTCAAAAGGAACAGCCATTAAATAACATAGAAGACATGCACAAGAAGAAGTAGATGCAATTCACCACAAAAAGGAGATCAGCTTTCTGCAGCCATGTCGAGTTCCGAGGCTTCTGATCCGTATCCAGTGGCCCGATCTCCTGGAAGTTTCCCATCCCGACACCCGAACTTCCCTTTTGCCATTGATGGCCACAACCACAGATTGGAATTCAGATATAAAGTGGTGACAAGAAACTAACTTTACTTGTGTGCATGTGTCTGTCTATGGTCACTGCTCCTTTGTATTTTAATTATAGTGAGGGAGACTCACAGGTCCACCTTGAAGCCAAAGTACTGTTGGCCATGGCTTTGAAGCACCATGGACTCTTTGTGGACTTCGGTAAAGCCACCAGAACATGTGGGCTTCTGCATTATATACTCAGAAACAAATAGCGAAACATAACTATATAAGGGCTAGTTCTTTTGAATTGCCACGGGAAAATATTAACAGATACATAAAGATCAACTAAAGAAAAAAAGAAGAAGAAATTACTCGGCCGGACTTGAACATAGCCCCATTCTTCTGATCCATCGGCGGTCCCAAAAGCATTAGCAAGCATAATATGGAACAGAGAGAGGCAGAGGAGGAGAGAACAGAGGAAGAGAGGAAGGAGAGAGGACGACTTCCCCATTGCGGGAGTTCCTGAGGATGGAAACCAGATTGAATGAGTGAAGAAAACAATACGGCAATTAGAGAACTCCGTGTCAATCTGTAACAAAAGGAGAAAAACGCTTCAGAAAGCAAAAGAGAAGGAACAGAGGACCAAGAAAGAGTCCACCTTGCTGACAAAACCAGGGATAGGGGAGGAAAGTCAGTGGCTGTATCTATTTATAGCTTGTAGATGTTTTTTTGCAAATGAAAAAGAAAAGAATATAAAATAAAAGCTCTTATAGCTTTCATATGGTGATGATTATGTTGTAAAAAGGAAAAGGCTCACAAAAGGGAAAAAAAGAATCTTCAATTTTTCCTCGCTCTATCTTTCTCATAAGTTGGCTTGCAGCAGCGTATCTCCTTCAATGTGAAAAATCTCTAACAAAAAAAAAAGAAGAAAAAGTTAAGGATGGGACAGCCTACGAAGTCCAAAGTAGGTAGAAGTAACTGCCTTCCGGGAATATTTCCCACCAGATCCTCTCCTCTCATTCAAAAATCTGAAGGGTAGAGGACGGAACGCGAAATGAACGATGGAAAAATAAAACCAGGCTTGTTTGAATATTCTTACAGAATTGATCAAGTTAAGTGGTGTAAACCTACCATCTCAAGGAGTCCTAAAGTGCGCCACAGAGAATGGAGAGAAGGTTACCTTACCCTGCGCTTCTTTGTGGTTTTCTTTATATAAAAAGTACGAAGTCAGACTCTAACTGAGTTCCCCATCGCAATGATAAAGTGAAAGACTACTGAGATTGAATCCAAATCTTTCTAAGAGTAATTTTATTGAAAAGTTTCCTTAATAACATCTTTCTCATCGATGATTTATAATAACTGAAACTGAAATCGATGGGTTTGTGAACTGGATCATCCATTTAAGTATGATCCTATATCAACCAAATACCATCCAATCCGAATTTTATGGAAAGAAAAACTGATTTCCACAGACAGCCCAAAAGCTAGGATCAGATCTGAGTTTAAACAGACTCTTTGAAAATAAAAGATAGATTGACCCATTGGCTTGATCCCTACAATATTTTCAATGCAATCCTATAGAAATATCCAAATAAGCTCCCTGTCGCTTAGATTTTAAAGTGGGTCAATGGTATGACTTGAGACTAATCTGAGATCTACAACTGCTGGAGACCAGAGAACGTGGAGTGTCTCCATTATCCATAAATAAATACTTGCTTTTGGACTTGGAAACTTCCAAATATTTGAGTTCTATGCAGACATGGTTTTCTTTCAAATGAAATCCATGTCCATGCTTGTTATTGGTGGTTGGGAGCGGGGACTGACTGGGAGGTGTTTTAAATTACTTTGAAGCGAAGGTGTAGGCTGCTTTCGAGTCTAGGGAATGAGGAGAAATTAATAGCTCAGTCAAACTTTAGTTTCGTTAATTCATAAATTTATTTTGTATGATTTTATATATATATATATATATATATATATATATATATATATATGTATGTATGTATGTATGTATGTATGTATGTACCAGCATGCAGTAAAGGTCCCGTAAGGTCCAAGGCATATGCTTCACTTTCCAACTTGGAGTGCCGATCAAACTAGTAACGGTGATTAGTGGGGAGGGGGCTTTCTGTGGGACTAACCCACTAATTCAATGGACAAGTTTATGCCAGATATTCCTTATTCCACACGTCGATCTTGACAAAGAGTGTTCTCTCAAGGTGTATTACTTTCGGGAGTGGTTAAGCCTCCCTTTCAGTCCCCTCCCTCCTAAAAAAAAAAAAGAAAGCATGGTGTAATGATTAATGCTTTCTACATCACATGCGGTGTAGAAAAAATAACATAAAGTGCACCGAATAATTTCATTAGAATACGTAGTCATACTTTCCAACGTACATTTAATACTCTATGGCGCTGAAAATTGTACATGATAAAAATATTTTTTTCCAAAAATAATGACATCCATTCATAAAATTATGACTCCTTTACAAAAATTATGAATTGTCACGAGATGAGTGTTTTCTTACCCAAACATCCATGCCGCACCCCAGTATACCACACACCAAAGCCAGCCCTCCTGAGTCATTCTCTCTCGAACATACTATTAAGCATGCAGCAGTCCAACCACATAAGTCAAACGTAACCCTCTATGTTTATGCCTGGCAACTCTATTGTACTGAATACATGCAACACCCTCAAGTGCCCGCAAGCAACCCGACCCATTGAGTCGACCGCGATACTCATACACACCTCCATGCCTAAACATAGACTCTTCTCAAGAGTGCTCCGCAGCTCGGTACCTTTGTGCCAACCTTAGGCTTTGCCCTCAAGTCAAGTACTGCTCACCCAAGGCATCTCTATCCTCAGCATACTTTCGTACCATGACATATTCCTGTGCCACTGACTTACAATCCATCAAGTTGTCCATCAGTACAACACAGACCAAATTCCCACAGCACGACCATGCAATGCCACTGCAATGCATGAGGCTCAGGCAATCCATCTTCAATGTTACCCAACTAAACTTACCAAGCCAACATGCCCTGTAGCTCCTCGAAGCTACAGCCGATCGTGCACGTTTGAGCCCTCTTAGATTCCTTAATCCAAGTTTCCTATAAGCTCCTGTACCTCGATCCCGATCTTGCATCCTTAATGTTCTCGACCTGCTCGTACATCTCTATGGTGGAGCAAAGAGGTGATAGGGGATCAGTTGGACAAGGATATGGCCTATCCGAATAGGTAAGTCTCGTAAGCATTGCGGGCAAGATGTCTTACGAGGATCCACAGGAACCGATCGATCGTGGAGTGCAAGCTTGGCATACAGAACATCGATCGAATATGTGCCTTGGAGCTGGGCCAAGGATCAAAGATGGTCAAGAGGGTTGTATCGAGGAGAGGGCAACTTTGATGCAAGAATTGCCGATCGAATATATTTACTTGATGGGCAGACTTGGATGCCAATATCATAGCAGGGTACTAGGTGCGAGCAGGCCATGGGTAGAAGGTGTTGGATGCAGAAAATATAGAATTTTATTCAAGCTGCCATAATTTTTGTGAATAGATGTTATAATTTTTGTATAGAAATGTCATAATACTATTTTTACATATATTTATTATCTTTTTTCTATTTCTTCATGCCATATTATGATATCTCTATATAAAAATTATAATATTTATTTACAAAAATTATGATATTCTGAATAAAATGCTATATTGTAGGGGATGTCATAATTTTTATAGAGATGTTATAATTTTTATAAAAAAATATCATAATTTTTTAAAAAAATTATTTTCATCATTCAAAATTTTGAATACTGTACAACATTAAATGTATCTTATGGCTACGTATTTTAATGGGATTACTCGGTGTAATCTATATCAATTTTTGGTGTAAAAAAAATTACTCTGATGTAATACGTCTGCGTCATGTGTCGGAAGTATGAATTTAATGTGTTTCTCTTTTTTATTCCTCATGGCTTGACGGTGTAGAAAAAATTACTCTGGTGCAATACGTCTCTGTGTCATGTGTGTGGGAAGCGTGAATTTAATGTGCTGCTCTTACTCTGGTGTAATACGTCTGTGTCATGTGTGGGTGTGAATTTAATGTGTTGCTCTTTTTTATTCCTCATGGCTTGACGTGAGGCCTCATGGTGCAAGATTATTTCAGTCCGGATAAACATGCGTGGACCGAAGGGTAGCCAACTTTGGAACAACGAAACACGAAAAATTGGCTGAATTGGTTGCAAAGTAGTTGTCATGACATAATGGTCTATATAATTGGTATTCCAACCATGCATAACAATAAAAAAAAATGAATTAAAAGTGGCTGGATAAAGTTTCCACTATTTCATTATCAGATAACTGTGACATTTGTCCGATAAGTGCCATTTCACAAATGCAGGTTCGGATTGTATGTTTCACTCACAAGAAGGAATATTGATCTTCTTTCACGATATCATCCATGAGATCATGCTCGATATAGATCTCAAAGTATTTTGAACCTTTCTATTCATCCATCCGCTTGCGTACCATTGCTGGTAGATTCGTGCGAAGGAAAGTGGATCCTTCTTGCTTTGTGGACCACCTAGAGAAAGAAGAGAAATAGTGCGTTGCTAATTTAGCACGAGCGGAGCACAAGAATCTTTCTAAAGAAAAAGTCTACGGTCAACATGATTCTCCTAAAACTTTTCATTTCATTCAGCCTTGGGTAATCTTTGTTTCTAGATAACAGTAGACAGCAACCATTTAGTTCCTTACCACCAGCCATAAAAGGGGGTAGCATCCTGCTACCTTCCGTTTCCTTCAAAAAAAGAAAAAAAAAACTATTTAGTTCCGTAATATTCCTGATGCAAACTAGTCCTCCTTGCCATTAGTCTTGTAATCTCTATGCCCTTCTCACCTTTTCCTTCTTGACCTCTGCAAATACACTATTGTAGCTATCTTTTTTTCTTTAGTAAACCTAGGAAAATGTCTTACTTCCTTTATTACATCTCAAAAAAATAAAAAAAAATTGTAGCTCGCTTGCTTTGAGATTGCAGAGGTGTTTTGCATTCTCACAAGAAAAAGAACATTCTTGCTGCTTAATTTTGTCCTAGTTATGCCCCTCGCCAAAAGTCACTGGAGCTTCCAGCTCCCGACCTTGACTCAAAGTCCAAATTTTCTAAAATAAAAGCCATTATTTTGAAAACATGATGTTAAAGAGGGGAAAATTTAGGCCTAAAAGTAGGAGTTGATGTCATGTACCATGTCAACCAAGGTATCAACAATGTAGTTACAGCTCCAATGGGTGCCAAAGTTCTTTCGTTTGGATGTTCATGTTCCTTGGGATTCTCTCTCTATCTCTCCCTTCTTCTCCTTCTTTTTTTTACTTTTTTTTTTTTAAAAAAAATCTCTGAACAGCTTTATTTTTGTTGCGGGTTGTTTTCTAGCTTTGATGTTGGCATACATAGGCTTTAGATCTCATAAATTTATTATTTTTATTATTTAAAAAGATTTCTCAAAGTTTTCTATTTGGACTCGATTATTGAAGAGAGTAGAGAGAAATAAAGATGAAAATTAAACTTAATTCACTCAAGTTATTTGAGTATCTAAGATGAGAATTCATATTTAAGCTGATACATGTTTTGTTTTATAGGCCATACGGAACTAGATTAAAAAATATTAAAATTTTGGATAATTCTAATTAACAACCCAACAATTCTTCCATTTTCTCTCTCTTTTTTTTTTCCAAATTTAAAACGGGAACAACACCGATAGCACCACCACCCAAAATTACTTACGAAGGCAAGTTGCAAAGATTGAAATATTGAACATCCCCATTGGAGGGCTGCAGGTACCGGGCCATAGCCTAGTTGGCCTTTTGGGTTCTGTGGCTTTCTTTGCATCAATTCATTAAGATCGTTTCACACTTCATAAGATCATTTCAGCAAGATGGTAGTGATTTACCCCTGGTTTCTCTCCTCCAATGGTGTGCTTTAGGACTGGGGTATAGGGTTTGAAATTCTAAGGTTCCACGGTGGCTTACATTTCTCTACCGTCTCCAACTCCCTACCAGAGATTATGATGGCTGGCCACCTTATCTTGTAATCTAAAAGTTGCGATGTTATAGTTTGTAAGTTTCCTTTGGCTTTCGATTTCCACATCTAAATTATTACTGTTTTTGAAAAGGTTGTCCCTAAACGAAACAAGTTTAGGCGTGACAGAGGCCGCATAGCTAGTAATCATTGAAACAATTTGCCGCAACAGAGCACTACATTTAGCAAGGAGAAAGGCTAATCTACCCAGCTGCCGTCCTTCTGTTCCCATTGGTCGTTTCTTGTTCAGAGGTTTTAATGCTGTTCTTTGATGCTGGGGATTATTATTATTATTATTATTATTATTTAAAATAAAGAAACAATTGGCTGCATTTGATTTTTTTTTTTTGAAATTTCTGAGTTGTTATTTTGTTATGTAATGATATTTATTGAGAAATGGAGGATATTATGTAATTATAGTTCTCTCGGAGCAAAAAGACAAGAAAAAGTTGACTTCTTTAGGCCTCGTTGAGTGCAGCATTTCTACGTGTATATTAATGTCAACAAGGAAAGAACAAAAAAAGATTCATGCTAGAAAGCACCATCAAATGTCCACCCCCAACTAGTTAAAGAACCGACAAGATTAAAAGCACCTAAATAAATGCCGATCCCACTGATTATGAAGCGACGAGGTTAGAACTACCGATGCCTTTATGTTAGGGTAATCGGAGAAAAAGGTTCGATTGGGCACCAGATACCTTGCCAATGGGTGTTGAGGATGGAAAAGGAAAATTTGACTGTAGCCTAATGGTAAACACTGTTTTATTATAACTGGGGTCCATCGCCAAGGTTGTGAACGAGAATCTGGCGGCGGCATGCCGGCTCACTATGATTATCAAGAAAAAAAAAAAAAAATTTAGAAATTTGAACACTCTAAATATGGGTGGAAGGCCTCGGATATATTGGAACAGGGTTAGACTATAAGTTAGGTCGGAAAGATTTTGAATATGATTTGAACTTAAATATAAATCTATATATTTTTTGAATCGAACTTAGGTATATCATTGGCGACGAGATCCAAATGAAGCCCAAATTCAGATTTGGATAAGATAGAGAAAATATACCTAATGATATTGAAATATGGAATCATTCTTCATCATGGATCATTCCAGTGGTAGAATTTAGATGGATATTTTTTTCGCAAATACAATTTTGCTCTATTTTATTTTTTAATTTTATTGAATGTATTGGTACTAAATTTATGTGAGGCATTATATATATATAATCATAGATAAGTAAACATGGAAATTGATCCTAGCAATCCTGTTGATTTTTATTATATTGTATCACTCTATTAAACTCCAACAGGGCTAGATATAGAGCCAAATGTGACACTAAAGACGGACCAAATCGTTACAAATTCCTCCTCTTTTCTCTTTATTAAATATGAGCATCATTCTTCATGATGAGAGGATGCAGATTACTTTATAAACAATGTTTCGCAGTCAATGTCACGGAAGAAGGAAAAAGGTTTCCCAGTGGAATGACGCCATTCGTGCCACGTTCCGAGATTGGCGTGTGAAAGAGGCCAATGGACTCACCAACAACCTTACATTTGCTTCGATGCATAAACTCTATCCGTTGCACGACAGATATAAACTCATACGTCACGTTAACATTTGATGGGCGTTTCAATTAGACTTCTAGAACCGGATGCTATCATTCTATTGAATGAGACCAGCGTAAAGATATATTTTCTAGGGATCTGCGACGGCGACTAAAATTTGAGAGTCACAATGCTAGAAAACTACCGGGTGACGTTGAGGACAATTATTTTTATGGTGCTCATACACTCTTGGATCCATGCTTATAAATATTCGAGGTTTTAAATAGAATTTTAATAAAATATTAGAGTCCATCGATTGTTCTTATCTATCTAAATCTCCACGCTATCACTTACTAATCCACATGTTGTCCTTCATGATTCCAGGGTATGTCCTTTGGGCTTTATACTTGAGAGGGATGCTGAGAAATAATAGTTTCATATCGGGTGGATTAAAATTTTTTATGACGCTTATATATTCTTGGATCCGTCGGCATGGATGTCCGAGTTTTTATATAGAATTTTAATAGATAATAAGCTTTGGACGTTGAGTACCCATGATTCTCCTATAACTATGCTATTATATACTAGCCACTGATGACTGCAAAGATGATAGGGGGGCGACTTTTGTGACCTGTCGAGGCGGTAGGGCTAAGATGTATTAAAAGGTGCGCGTTGGCTAAGATTGCTGCTCATAGGCAGATAGGAAATGCTCTACCATTCATGTTCATGTGCACGTAGAAGGTTTTCTCAAACCCACTACTACTTGCTTGGCCATTTGTTCATCAACCACTGATTAGGGATGCAAATAGATCGGATCAGACCGGATCCCACATGACCTCGATTCGATCTAATTTTTTTGATCGGATCCAAATATTGGACCTAAACTCAGCTCAATAAAAGATCGGATCGAATTCATGATCAAATTTTTTGATCCAATGGATCATTCGGGTCAAGTTGGGTTCATGCATAATTCAGCCTCGATCCATAAAATATGGGTTTGGTTTGAGTCCGGATCAGTTTGATTCTAAATTATAATTATTTATTTATGTATCAATTTTCAGACTGTCAAGTAGATGCTAAATCTATTGCTGGTTCTTAACATATATCTAGTTCTACTTATGTTTTTATTCCTGTTGATGTTTTCAATAAAGCCTATGAAGCTAAAATAGATACCATGATCCAACTAATGAGAGTATGTAAAAATGAGTATCAAGATATTTGACATAATTTGAAAAGTTAGTAATGACAACCAATATTTTTTTATCAATAAAATATTTATTTTTTTCAATCTATGTATGAAGTTTGAGCGAATAAAAGTAGAAAGAAGTCAAGAAATTATATTTTATTCATTTTTAAATTAGTATGCTTCTATTACTTCTATAATGTTAGATAAATAAATATACTAATTCTAATTTGGATCTCGTATTGAGTTTGGGTTGGATTGGGTTGGGTCATTTATATTAAGACTTAAATCAATTCAAAATTCTTTATGGATTAAATCGAATTATATCAAAATTCTGTAAATCTATATTCGATCTGAAAAATGGAATGAATCCAATTTTAGAATCCGATCCGAATCTATAAATTTTTTAAAATAATTTAAATCGAATCTATGTAGATCGGATCGGATCGGATCATAAATCAATCGAACTTATTTGTAGTCTTACTGCTGATATACCCTCTCATGCATAACATAAATTTTATATATTATAGCATGCACCTCTTAAGCCATGTTGGAGAAGATCAAGATGAGAACACAATCATTTCCTAGTAGACTTGGTCATGAGGCTAGGAGGTCTACGTTTCCCTATGACTCAAGATAAAATTGGGTGGTAAAGGTATCATGGATATTTGCATATAAAGCACCTAAAACAAAGTTATCTTAAGAAAATCTAATTATAATTTTTTTTAAGAAAAAAATAACAACCAATCTTAGCAATTGTAGCGGTTATCCATGGAGTGATCCGAAAGGTACTCCTTGAAGCATGAGCCAGGCATCTAAATTATTTTTGATCACGGTCATCCATCCATTTTTTATTATTATAATTATATATTTAGTTAGAAAAAGATAAATTTATTAAAATAAGGATGAGTGATATTTTTAATTTTTTGATTAAAAAAATTATTTTCGTATCGGATCTCGGAAGAATGAGAATATCTCAATCTCATTTCCACCGTCGCGAGCACCAGGCCCGAAATCAAACAAGGGGTTGGCCTTGCACGCATGGTGGTCCGTTCGTACTCCACACGGTCAAATGACCGACATGCACCCAAGTATCTCCTTCGATCATCGTGCCCCGTAGCTGCCGACGACGGCGTCGGACATTCCGGAACCTTTTCTCCTCCTTTATCGAGACATGCGGAAAGTTTTACGGTCACCGATGGCCTTGGCACCCACGAGCGGGTTGGGCTCGTACATCACCACTTGCTATGCGGCCTCGTCGTGCACCGCGATCTCAAGAACGAGCCCATCTGAACGCACCACGAGCAGCATAATAATTGCAATGGATTATTCTTCCAAGTAGTTTTTAGTTATAAATTGGAGAATCCAACTCTGAAATTGGCGCACAGATTCAACAGTTAATATATATAGCTCGTTTGCGTTATTTTACGTTTAGAGACACGACGTCGTTGTCAACGCTTGCGTTGGTGGGGGGATCGTCATTAACATTCTTTTTGAATATAATGCTCGATGCCGAAAGTCCATGGCACCTACTTAAGCATGACCATCCATCAGGCTATTATAACTCATACCATCATGGCACGATTCCTTACTGTTGGTTTTTATTTAAATCCCAACGTTCTTACGATAAACCAAGTCCATGCAAACTAATTATAAATATTATAATTATCTTATAATTAATCTAAATGAGTTTGTGCGGTATGCCTGATTCATACGAGACACTATTTGTAATTCAAAAGAATTAATTAAAAAAAATATATATATTTTTTAAAATTTTATATAAATAATCAAAATAATCTATATCCATGTAGGACTAAAATAAATGCATCCGTACTTACACTCCAAAGTAATTATACCATTTAATTTAGTCACCTCACTTAGGGTCTGCTGAGAAAGTCAGATATGCTTTCGCGAAGAATGTCGTTGGATGGCCCAAAAAATATCTCTGGAGGTGGGGATGAGGCACATGTTAAAAAACCGGCATTATGAAAATATCAATGGAATGGATCTAGATGCCTTGATACTTTATGATCCATTTATATTACTTAATACCATCATGGCAATAAAAACAAAAAAAGAAAAAAGAAAAAAAATCACACCCATCAATGGCCTGCCATTTCGAGGTTTCATTTTTACCATTCAAACAAAAGAGCCTGAGCTCGTAACAACAAATTGACCTTGCACTTCCAGCGAGCGCATCCTGCGACAAACTCTCAGACGTTATCAGGCACGCTTGCGTTCCTAGGCCACACTCCATTGCCTCGTAGCGAGTGGGGGAAATATTGGGCCTTTTTTATAGGCCACACTGGCTTCCATGGCCCTCACCTCTCTTAATCTGCTCTCTAGTTATGAATGAGAATTCCAACAGCGAGCCTATTCGACCATAACATAAGCAGAACAAGCATTGCCATGCTCGACTGAAGCTTGAATTTGCAGCCAATCTTTGTAGCTAGATTGGTAAATAGAGATAGATACATGTGTTCCCTGGTGCTATGCTATGGTTTGGCCTGCAGGCTCTTACATAATGCCGAATGCCTAAGTATTCTTGGCATTTTAGACTAGCGCTAACCGATCAAAAAATTATCTGGTTCAATGGACTTCGATAAGCAGCAGTGGATCGAGGAGGTTAGCATAATTTTAAAAGCATCCATTGGTCAAGAGTAATGCTCGCTCCTTACGCATCTAAACTAACGCAATCTTGTTCCCATTAGATTTAGAGCTATTTTGGATAATCCAATAGGATTAAACTGAGTTTTCTATTGGATTTTTAGATTGACTCGTCCATTAAGAGCTAATTTGGATGATCCAGTACAATGCAATGAGGTCCATAGGAATATATTCGTTGAATTTCTTCAGAGTACACTAGTTCTAATCCCATAAGAGGAGGAAAAAAAAAAGACTGTGAATGGATTGTGAGAGGTCCAGTTGACATAAGGTGAGCTGAGCCTCATATTTTACAATACCAAAAATCATATTTCCAATCTTGAGGATCCAATAAGATTATCCAAACAGGTTCTTAGTTGTAAGGCTCAACAGACAATATGATGTCATCTCTTAAATCCTAGTAGGAGTAGCAATCTCTCCGTGGAAACCTGCATTGACTTTTAATTTTGTAGGCACGATACACCATGGGATCAAGTCATTGCTTTTTATATTTTTTTCTTTTTTCTATTTTTGATGTTCATGTGCATCTACAACTTAAGCATTCTCTTTAAAACAGTAAATATAGAAACTAAAGAAAAGGAGAATCGATCAAAAGAAGAAATAGAAAAAAGAAGAAGAAGAGAGAGAGAGAGAGGGTAAGGCCTATCTTGATAATTTAGATTTGTTTAATATTCTTAACAACAAATAAACGAAAATAGAAAGGATTTCTATTTTATGGAGTATAAGGATGAACTTAGTGCCTAATTTTATTGGTACCACCCCGAATCAATAAAAACCAGGATAAACCTCAGCTCATGTGCTTGGGATGAAATCTTGGCTCATGTGCTTGGTTCATCCCAATCCAACCAAAAGGAAGGCACTAAATGATCATGCTACATGATTGCTACATCGTTGCCCTTATGATACTGGATTGGTCACATGCTTTTGTTCAATCTGAGATCATCTTGTGATGGCAAGGCCATGTGGGAAGAGTAAGTCTTCGAACATTGTCTATCATGCATCTTTTGCGCATGGTGTGCTAATGTTTTATAATTAATTGACAATATTTGTAGTCGAGCGAAAATATTCAAAATTCAGTTCTACCTGCTTAAGGGATTTTTATAATCCATCAAAATTTTAATCAGCAGCGGCAGAATTTCATTTTGACCCTTTTACTACTACTTTCTTGATGGGGAAAAAAAGATTGGATAGGACCTTGTAATAGTTCTACTCGTTAACTTTTCTATATATTTTAGAAAGTAGTATCGACATTATTTATGATGTGATCTCCTATTGACAAAAGATGACAAATCCAGAACAATGAGCAACATATCCTTTAAAGTAAATAACAACGAGCTTTTTCCATTCCTATCGCAGTTCATGTATTTTTAGTAAAGTTCCTGGTTGGTGCATCTTTAGTTCTACTCCTCTTTATTCAAGTAACCTTTTAAAACTCTTAAAGGTTGCTTTCCAACTATTACTACTAAAAAATAGCAGGCATCACACCTCATTAAAGATGCTTGATGCAAGTTTTACATGTTCGTCTCCTTTCCCTTGTTCTTGCTTATTTGTAAAGAATTAATTTATATGTTTGTTTCTTGTTATATTAAAGTCCAACACTATAACTTAAGAAGATATTAATATCAGAGTCATTCTATTGTGTTAGCAGACCCATGAGCACATGCTAGCATCTTTAGATGATTTAAAGGGAATTTGCCACCTCATCAAAATAGTTGCCTAAGTCACCTGTAACAGGTCAAACAAATTGTAATGAAAACTTTTGGTCAAAAGCAAATCTTAATACCTTTATAAGCGTTAAGCATCAAGTTTTTTAAAGAAAAAAATCCCATTTAACCAGTATGACTCAACAAATTTGTGCTACAAAGCCGGCAGTAACAAGTTTGCTGTCCATTTGATCAAGTGTCATGCGTCTTCAAATTCTAAATACCAATTATATATCATGGGACATCAAAGCAAGAATCAAATCTAACTCAATATATTGTGTATATTTTTGAGATTTACTTAGGATAGCCTCGGATATAACATATTTACAACAAGGGTGTAGCAATCGTTCCTCTTAAATAGGAATGATATCACGTGACGTCTATCAGTGACATAGAAAGTGACTCGAGGCATGTGGTATGAGTGTGTTGCCGTCTAATCTGCATCGCAACTTGCCACGTCAATAATATTGTGGAGGTTTGGCGTCCCAAACCTTTCTATGCTTTTGTTTTTTTTTTTTTTTTTCAGGCGTCATAAGTATTGTGATATCTAAATATCTAAGTGCAAAATTGACATTCTATGTTTGGTCCGTGTCCATTGAGACCACTAGTGTCACGCCACATGTGGCGACCACGTCCACGTGTGATGAACTTGGGCCCTTTCCTTCGCAAAAAGGCCACCTTTCCAACCCTCGCAAGCCACGCGCTCATCTGTCTCGGCCTAGACACAACAACACGCTATCCTTCCCTCGCCAACCCAGATACACCCTGGGCCCACAAAGAATTCTCCTTTTTCACGACCAATCAAATCCCGCAACGCCACCGAACAGCATTCTTTTGTGTTGGTAACCAAACAGCCGATCCGTGCGATTAGACTAACGTACCGGAAACGCCGACCCGGTGGTGGTAGCGCCTATGAAGCGACGCAAAGAACACCCCACGAAGCGTAAGGCAAAGACAGACCACTCCCGATCCCCTCTCCGCATCCGACGGCCTAGTGTCTTCCCTAGCCAACCTCTCTCCATCTCAGCCGTCCATCGGCTGAACCCCGCTCGCCTTTATTTATTCCTCCCATCAATAATTAATTTAGTGTTATAATGTCCGTCCCCCCCTGGCTGAGGCGTTGTTGTGTTGTTGAGTTCTAAGTTCGCAAATCCCCCACGCCTCACCCTTTTTTCTATTCCTCTCTCTCTGGTGGTCGCATTGCCGGCATTGCGATCCCCGGCCGGCCGGCGGGGCGATGATGATGAGGAGGGTGGCGGCGTCGCTGGTGCCGCCGTGGCTGGAGCCCCTACTCACCACCCCCTTCTTCGCCGCCTGCCGTTCCCATTCAGACGCCGCCCGCAGCGAATGCAACATGTACTGCCTCGACTGCTCCTCCTCCTCCGGCGGCGCCGCCGCCGCTTTCTGCTTCTACTGCCGCAACGACCGCCACTCCGGCCACCGGGTCATCCAGGTCCGGCGCATTCCCGATCTATTTGAGTTTTGTACGTTTTCTTTTCTTTTTCTCGGTCGAGATTTAACAAATAGGATGGTGGGCGGTGGCGCGGACGCAGATAAGGCGGTCATCATACCACGATGTGGTGCGGGTGGCGGAGATCCAGAAGGTTCTGGATATCACCGGGGTGCAGACGTACGTGATCAACAGCGCCCGCGTGCTCTTTCTCAACGAACGTCCCCAGCCGCGTGCCAGCGCCAAGGCCGCCGCCTCCCCCCACACGTGCGAGATCTGCGCCCGCTCCCTCCTCGACCCCTTCCGTTTCTGCTCCCTCGGCTGCAAGGTCACCCCCCACCTTCCAGTTTCCCTCTCCATTCCTCATCAAGATTCGTGCGTCCATCTCCTGGTTATTCTCACTTTATCTATCTTCCCTCTATATGCAGTTGGTGGGGATAAAGAGGAATGGGGACGCGAGCTTCGTGCTGAAAGTGGGCGGGGAGAACGACGAGGAGGCGCGAGATAGCGGGGTGGCGGCGGAGGATACCAAGCGGTTAGCTGACCGCGGAGAGGGATCGCGTGAGGTGGCTAGGCACGGCATCGGACTCCCCGCGCCTTCTTCTTCTTCGTCTTCGTCGTCTTCTTCTTTCCCCAGCTCGAGGAGGCGAAAAGGAATTCCCCACCGCGCCCCTTTTGGCTCCTGACAGCGAAAAAGGTTCCAAGATTTCTCCTCTCCCTTGCCGTGCATACAGGGGAAAAAAAAGAAAAAAAAAAGAAAGTGAGGTTGGTTACATTTGATTAGCAATGTAAGTTGAGTTACAGAATGGGATGGATGATTTGATTCTATTTTTATACTATTCCCTCTTGTGGTTCTCTGAGAAGGAACTTGTGAATGAATGAATGAATAAAGATTGGAGGGGATTGTGGGGCCTGTAAGCCGTGTGGTGTGGTGTCAAATTGGAATAAATATAGTTGGGGTCCAGCATGGCTCAAAACCACCACATGGATGGTGATTGGGTTGAGGGTGGGGCTCCTAAGTTCTCATTTCAGCACCCTAGCCCTTTGTCAACTTTATTGGATGTTGATTGGATTTGGAGAAACCCATGCTTCCTTGGGGCCCTCTCCCCAATGATAATTCTATGCGGCATCACCTGATCACCCGCTCCATTTTCCATCCGACGTGGCCGGAGGGGATACGTTCATGCGTCCGTAACATAGGATGGGTGAGTTGGCGGGTGATGTGGTGGGTGTTGCTTTGCGCATTTTCCTTCCTCGATTCCTCCTCCAATGTTTATGAACTGGCTTGTGGAAGGTTGGCATCTCTTTGGAGGACCACCGTGGGACCTGGGGGAAAAGAGGCGGAAATGGGGAAGGATTAATGGAAAGTGGGTGCTAAACAAAATAGTAATGGTCTCTTTTGGTCTTTCCCATGGGGTATTCAAGTTCATATTGCTTGTCCCGGAAATGCGTCTTTTTGCCCTCTACGACAAGGTTACGGCACTGTTAAGGCTGTTAGATGTCCATCAATCAGAGTTAAGATTCTTCCCCTAGAGAATTATTAATCTATTCTGTTGACTTGCCGGCTTGCACAGAATTTGAGTCTTTATTCATGATTATTTTAGTTGAGACACGTATCTTTATTTAGTTTGTTGTGTAGGAGGACACATGGGGGCATGATGCAAATGAACATTTTTGGTTGCAAAAATTGTGTGGTGATGAATGTTTTTTTTTTTTTTTTTTTTTTGGGTGGGGGCGGGGGGGGGCGCGATGACTACTACTATGTGTGCCCGTTGATATCTTGGAGAGCTATTGATATGGGGACAGATGAATTATCATATTTGCAAAAAAAAGGTTATGATGGAGTGCATAGCAATTTTCTATGCGTCATGGAACTTGATTGGTACAGGCAAATGGGACGTTTATCCCTCACAAAGCAAACCAAATTCTCTTAGGTTGCACCACCCTTCTGGAACCCTACTACTCTAGGGGCCCCAAAGTTGGCAGAGTACGGTTCCGATCAACCTCTTGAAATTTGATTTCAGATCTAAAGTTTGAGGTCACGCTTGATTTGCTTATATTACCTTAGCAAGCTTCCTCGAGGCTAAGTTCAAATCAAGTCGACGTCTTGCCTACTTTGATCGGCTTGATAAAATTAAATCAAACTTGATTCGGGCTTGTTCATTCATGATTTTAAACTCGATTCAAGCTTTGGGGGAAAAAAAGGCTGTAGCCTGTTGGGAGTTGATTTGTTTCCTTCCAAGCTCTTTACTAGCTTCATTCTCCTTTCAAATGCTGTAAAGAATGGGTTGGGTACGTAACCTTTTATTTCTTCTTCCCGTCCACTCCGGTAGAGGGGTGAAGTTCCATACCGCTTCATTTTCATAATGAAGCTACGTGGAGCTTCTGCTCTTCCTTTTATTATTATGTTTTCTATAAAAAAAGAAAAAAAGAATAAAAATGTAATTTCTGGTTTATCCATGCTTAAAGCCAAAGTTTGGCTTAATTCGAACAATTGAATAGCCCAATAACTAGAGACTTAACCTAACTTAGCATTCCAGAGACCACGAATCGAGCTTGATGGATCTAAGTCTTTCAAGTATTGGACTCAAAATTAATATGGACCTAGATATCCAAGTTCAACCTAGGTTCAAATTGAGCCCAAGCAGATTAATATTCAAGCCGAGCATGGATGAATTGATAACTGTATACCAATCCCCTCACCAAGGAATTGGCAAATTAGAGGGCCAAACTTTACAATACTAATTTTCTCGCAAGAAAAAAGAGAGAGAAACTTATAACAAATTTTGACAACCTCATTTGTTAGAGCCGTATGATATTTGTATTACAGAAATGAGTGAAACTTATAGTAAATTTTCATATTTAAGTGTACTTTCAAAGAACTATATCGCTTCAGATGGCAAACGTGAATACAAGTGATATCCAATACTAATTGAAATCCAATGGAACTAGAGTCTCTTCTCTAGGACATGATTCAAATCTAATTTATATGACTTACTAAGCTTGAAATTTACTAGGCAGATATGCCAGAAGACAGCTCATATATATCTTGATGCTAATAAATGATATCCTATACTTTCCAATCCCAACTCATAAAATTCAGACCCATCACTTCCCTTGTACTCCTACCCGAACCCGTCCTGACCCAAATTCCATGTGCTCGGGACCTCCGAGGACATCGGAACTAACAAATGATTAGCGACGGGGCCAAAACGCCACCTAATCCATGTGCGACAGCTCATGCACCGTCCTCTTTTGCAGCTGCCCAACTTCCTCCCGAAGTTTTCTGATGGAAAATCTCTCAGAAGTTATCGCGCCAAAAAAATGACTTTCAGAAGTCGCCCAATAACTCCCCACGGTTCCATTGCTTCCACACTCTAAGACACGTGTAGCCTTTTTTTTTTTTGATGATACGTTTACCCAAGTGCCAACTGCCAATACCACCACCTCACACGTGGCACATACTTCTTTGGGGAACGATGCAAGTGGTAAGAGACTTCCTCCAGCTTTTTACACGATACCCGTCTTGCTCCGTTCCCATTAACACTGTTTTTACCGATCTACACCTTAAAACAAGAACATGGGCAATATATTTGTTGCCTCTTATATTGTGATACTGGCTCAGTTTTATGAGGAAACGATCATAAAATTCTCATCCAACTTTAAGCTTGGTGTATGATGCATGAACAAGTTGCATCTAGTTCTAGAATGATACCATTATTTGCCTTTTTACTCAGAAAAAAAAAAGAAAAAAAAACTCGTCATAAGGCTAAAGTGTTTGTAATTCGGTTCGAGTGAGCGATCATCTGATAAGGTGAAGATTTCAGTAGAACTGATTACCTTGTAGGTCCGGTCCCTGGTTCCATTATGAACTGCCTCAAATGCAGACTGTACGGCAGGTGATGCCACCACTTATGACTGGCCAAAGCCCTGGAAGACGGAATAAAGAAAATTGAGTCCCATGGTGGCCAGGTTTATTCATTCCACAGATGAAATTCTTAGAAGAAGGCAATATTTTGTTCAAAAATGGTGTGAGAAAAGCTTCTAGCTCGTACGCAGAAAAAGATGCATGAACGAAACAGAGAAAAGCATCTACATTAGAAAAGAAGTCAATCAGTAATGCGGCTCACATAAATCATAGTCAGATCTCTGCCATGTAATTTAACATAGAAATAGTGATCGATTGCATAAGCTGCCGCTTGAACCATCTCGCATAAAGCATTGATTGAAATTACCTGTCAGAAGAAAAAATCACCGGATTTGCACTCCTATCCATGGCATTCGATGCAGGTTTGATAGTATTCTCTGTAAGATCTCTGTTCCCCTTAAAATCAATTTCTTCCTTTGGTTAGGGTATCAAAACAAGCTAAACACCAGTTTATCTGCATGGGTGCAAGTTTATCAGTTTATCAATTTGGCTGCAAGCTAGAGGTTGGACAGGAGGAAGTCTTTTCAAACAGCAAATGTGGGACTAGTTTGGGGGTTGTCTACAAATTTGCTGATTTGATTAGAGGCTAAATCTCTCTTGAAATATCAAAGCTGGGTGGCTTTTGCCATCCAAAACCTTCAAGAGAGAGAGAGAGAGAGATGAAATTTGAGTTTTTTTCTTGGACTTTATTGGTATGAAATCTGGTTGTCGTCGAAATCGAGATTGGAGTCGGAGAAGATGAGGTCGTCGTCGGTGACCTGCAAAACAAGTCATCCGGAGTCGGAGGTGGTGGCTCTGGCAAGACCCTCCGATGATCAAATCAGCTCTTTCGGCCAACAGAAATGGAGTGCTCAGAGAGATTTTAGCTGAATTTTTTAGAAAAAATCAAGAGCTTGGAGAAGAAAGCATATTTGGAGGGTCCCTTATATAGGCAGAGCCCGTAACAAACTGATAGTAACAGCCATAACCGTCTGATAGTGGGCCGTTCAGAGCCACGTGTAGTTTGTTATGGAGAGTAGTGTCAGTCGTCGCAACGTGTCAGTCTGTTAGGACCTGATAGCTGAAGTTCAGGTAGGATAGCTGTAGGCGATGAAGGATTTTTGGTTATTATTCCAGAGAGGCTCGAAGGTCATCGAGGCTGACTGTGCATAGGTTGTCGCTTGCTATTTGCTATATTAACGGCGTGCGCCGAGATTTTTTTCGGATTGTTGGAAGGGATCTGGACGGAATCTTACTAGAATAGAAGCTCGACCGAGCGGAGCCCTTCAAGTAATTGAAAGAAGAAGTTCGGAAGTAGTTCGACTGGCAGAGAAGTCCGGAAGGTGTTCAACTGGTGGAGTCCGACTGAAGGAGAAGTTCGGAAAGAGTTCGACTAATGGAGAAGTTTGGAAAGAGTTTGACCGTAAGAGAAGTCTAGTTGAAGTTTGACTAGCGGAGAGGTTCCGAAGAAGTTCGACTACTGAAAAAGTTCGGAAGGAGTTCGACCGTAAGAGAAGTCTAGAAGAAGTTCGACCGTAAGAGAAGTTCGACTAAAGAAAAAGTTCGAGAGGAGTTCGACTGGCCCCAAAGCTGGCAAGGCTAGACTACCCAGGAGGCCACTCTCACTGTTCAAATTCATCTGAAGGGATCTAATGATAGGAGGATGAACGGGATCGCTCTGAGACTAGACATTTAGCCAAACTTCGGTGGGAGCAGGTTTATCCCCAATAATAGTTTTCCTATATCCGAGTTTGAAATTTGAAGAAAGAAAGTACAGATGCGACTGCCGAAGTTTTTTTAGTCTTTCATGCCCATTAGGGCAAGATGCCTTGACGTTTACCGCATTGGCAACGAAACTTCATAAATACAAGATGATCCGAAAAGATGTTTTTTGAGCCTTCGATCGAAACTCCGCTCAAGATATAGCGTAATTAAAGATATGCCCGTTGTCACTTCTGTCATGATGAGTGAGACACATGGCGCACATAGATCGATCGAATGAGATCTGTAATCATAACTATTTCGAACTTTTCTTAACTATTAAAAGCCTTTCTTCCTCCTCTGGAATCCATTCTATCCGAGTCTTCTTCCTTCCTTCCCAAGTCCTCGCCTTCCTTCTGTCCGAGAGTCTTGATTTCTTCTCACGCCCTCTCTGCTCCCAAGCGCTCTTCTGCTTGATTTTCATCGTGCTCACCATCTTCTCATCTTTCTTAGTCGACTTAGGTCAGCTTTCCAATCCTTCTCTTTGAGCATTCGGGCTTCTTAGACTTCTTGCTCTTTCGATTTTCTCTATGGAGTCTCTGCATTTCATTTTTATTGATTTTTTGAGATTTTTCTAAGGTTTATTTTGATCCGTATGTCTTTTAAACCTCTTAATCTATCGGTTCGTGGAGCTCGTCCGGACCGACCTTTCTAGACCCCGCTCCTCTAGCCGAGGTTAATCCTAGGAGTATGTTCCATCAGTCTTCTATCTTGGATATCATTTCTTCTGTCCTTACTCCAAATGATCTCTTCCTGATTAGGATACAGTATGATGTCCCATCAGAGTATGACCTTGAACTCCTCGGGTCAGGCGACCATGCTAGTTCATCTCCAGTTGGTCGATTTTGTTTGTACCTAGAAGCCTTGCGCGTCGGGATTCGACTTCCACTTTCTTCTTTCATCATCATGCATTTTCACTTTTTGAACATATTTTTTGCTTCCATTGTACCGAACTCCTTTTGGTTCGTAATTGGCTTTCTTTCTCTTTGTCATCTGGCCGAAGTCCAGCCAATCATCTCACTCTTTCAGAATTTTTATACCTTCAAATGCCATCATTCCATAAAGAACTGGTGGTACTTCTCCCCCCATGTCGGCAAGAAGGAATTTCTGAAAGATGATCCTTCTTCCATTCATAACTGGAAGGAGAAGTACTTCTTCGTCCGATGTCCAATCTTAATGCTTGACCTTCATCCCTGGGGCTTTCTTAGGAAGTCAGTCCGCCTAGCCCCTAGTTTAGATGGAGCCGACCTCGAGTCTTCTAACAAGCTCAAGGCATACCGAGCTTCTCTCCTTCCCAACCTTCTTGGCTGACCATAGTTTTTTCTTTGCTCCAGAGATGGATACTGACGCTATGGAGAGGCTCACCAAGGGCTTTTATTCCCAAAAGAAGAGGAAGGGGGTGACTCCAGGCAGGAGTTTGAAGAGGGCAAAGGTCGGTAGCCCAAGTTTTGAGGTTTTGGGCATTCCTTCGACCGCTCCCAAAGTCGCTCCGGGTGTCGAGGTCCTTTCGATCACCAAGGACAGTGTCGAAGGCACGGGCTCTCAGCTGAAGGAGAAATCCTAAATTTTTGGATCAGGTTCATTCAGATCTGATCGAATCAAGAGAGATATTTCAAAAATTTCTCTCATGTATCCATATCAGATCTGAGATATTCAGATATAATTTTATAGATCTAATAAATAAAAATAAAAATAAATTAAATTTGATTTAATTTATACCTTGATGTTGGATAATCAGATTACCCTTTGATGATCCTGCTAATTGTCTGAGATTCTGGATCTAACCATGTAAGTGCCTAGCCTCTACTGGTATCCACTCAGACTGGATTTGAAGATCTTCTCCTTCTTTATCATCTCTTCAAAAATCAAATTTGGATCTGATTTGGAGGATCCTCAAAACTCCTTTCGAAGATCTGCTATCATCTCTACAGCAGTGCTGTCTTCTTTCTTTCTCGTCAGCTTTTTCTTGCCTGGATCGCACCAAACTAGAGCCCAACTTCCCTTGGGCATGGAGACAAGAGAGAGGACCAGAAGATGGCATGGAGGAGGGAGAGGGGCAGCCTTGGGGTGTGGCTAAGAGAGAACTCTATAAAAGTTGGGCACAGATAGGGTTTATATAGACCCTGCTACGCCATTCAGTGCCACATCATCCCAGTCAATCACGTTGCTTCATGCAATCAAATCTAAATATGATTGGTGGGATGATATCACCTGATCCAATCAGATGAGAGCTCCTCTAATTCATCCTTAGATGGTGCCAAAGACTGATCAAAGTCTATAGCTAGGGGCTACCTAAGTAGAAATTAAGAAGCAACCTAGAGTCCCATCCGTATGGAACTCTAGGCATCCCTATCCATGGGCGCACATCTTCCTAGGCATGCGCCTCCTCCTTTCCAAATTCTAGCAAGGGGATAAGCCCCTATTTGCTCTCCAATACGTGCATGACACATGGGCAGATGTCTAAGTATCAAAGATCAACATTTGACCAAAGTCAAAGGACAAGAATTAGTAGGTGATGAAAAATGATAGGTATTATCTTAAACTTATCTCATAAATTAAGATAACCCTTTTTTGACCTAGATAAGCTCCAGTCAGACTAAGAAAAGATATCTGAATGAGTACAAACTCATTTGGCTCAGTCGAGATAACTTTTAATGATAATAGAAGGAGAACATTAGGCTCAATCATGTGCTAGCATGATTTTCTTGA
Organism: Cocos nucifera; assembly: GCA_006176705.1. Taxonomy (NCBI): domain Eukaryota; kingdom Viridiplantae; phylum Streptophyta; class Magnoliopsida; order Arecales; family Arecaceae; genus Cocos; species Cocos nucifera. The sequence goes on along the minus strand of QRFJ01000002.1, from coordinate 52,796 downwards.
ATCTAATTCAAATCAATTGAACTGGGTTAGTCCAATTGATGATATTCAGATCCAAACCCTTGTTTATGTGATCCAGTTAGGTTCAGTTCTATATGGTAATGGGATATGTCATGATCTCCATTATTGACATCATCGAAACTCCTTTCGATGGATCAGAACTCTTCTAATTCAGACAACTAAAATGATCAATCATCTAAATTATTCTAATTGCTCCCAAAATCCATCAGTCATACCTAGCAGTATATGGTGGCAACCCATCAAAACTGAAAATGAATCTCTTGGTGCAGCTATTTGTGTGATTAAGTTCTTCTATCCTGAGCCTCGATCAGATTAGGGTTAAAGTGAACTCATCAAACCCTAATTTCTATCATATGATTTAATCATTTGATTCAAGTTCGATGTAAAAACCTTAATAGAAACTCTTTCTATTATTTCACTCTATCATGGTCTTAAGCTTATGGACTTGATTCTCATGATCATCATAGGGCTGCTCCTCATCTACCGAGGTAGATAGATTTTCTCTTGCTGCAATCCAATTTCTACAATGAACATGCTATAGCCAACATACACCTCAAAGTTTCGAATGTCTAGGAGACCAAGTCATGGTGTAGTTAAACTATAACATCCTCAAGATGAATTGTCGATGCACCTCAGGTCAAAGAATCAGACACACCACTGCAGCTTCGAGTCAGTCATCGATAAGAAGATAGACTTTCTTATGACTGCTTGAGGTGATTACACTCAGTGCCCTAGTTCTCTAATGAGTACCTATACTCTCACTTCGATGTCTCTATACCGTAGACTCAAGATTCATCTACTATAAAGAAGCAATTATATACTAACCTTCTGGATCAATCACTATCCTCATGATGATCCTACGGTCAGGAGCATTTTATGAGTTAATAATGAAAATTTTTTTCTTAAATTTTTAACTTTTAAAAATAAGAATTATCATTATCATTAACTCAAGAAATGTATCACAGACACTAAATACATATTTACGATAGAAAATAATCCATTTTATTATTTATAGTCAAAATTATAATTTTATTCGTAGAAGTGTATTACAAGTGTCAGCCAATTCTGGCTTCTAAAGCACACATTTCTAACTCTCAGCCTCCCACATCCTCAAGCCTCCCTGCAGGAGGATCGGTGTTGGAGCCCTCCACTGAGAGGAAAAAAGGGGATGGAGATGATAAGAAGAAGAAGGCCACTATCATGAAGGTGGTCCACAAGACTCGTCCGGATGGATCAAGCAACAATGGTGGTGATGATCTGGGGGTAGATCCCTTCGGTGATCCAAACATCATTCAGGATCTAATCGACAAGTTTGTTCTGCCCGAAGAGGTGGACTGCCTAGTCGACCTCGACCGAATGTAGTTTGTCTGAAAGTTTCTTAAAGTAATCATCTTGCTGCACTTTTTTTTTCATTTTTCTCCCCTTCTTTTCTTTATCTTATTGTGACTTGTCCATGACAGTCGGGCCATCACATATTGGTCCACCTTAAGAGGACAAATTGCCAGGAGGTGGAAGTGCTCCTTCGAGCTGAGATTGATTGCCTTTAGGGAAAGGTTGCAGAGGCTAAGCATCTCACGAAGGAGAAGGTGGCGAAAATGGAGAGTCTCCAGAGAGCACTTCGAAAGGAGGAGCTCATCTCGACCGGGTTCAAGGCCGCACTGGCCTTAGAGGAGGAGAAAAAGAAGGAGGCCAAGATCAAGATCGTCGAGTTGGAAGTCAGAATGTCAAAGTCTATTTTAGAGATGGCAACCCGAGTCATGGAGGAGTTCAAGGCCTCCTTCGAAATGAAGGACTTAAATATCATATTCGGCCAGAATGTATTCATAAAGGACTTCAAACTCTATAAAGGCAGGGTGGCCCGGAGGTTTTCCAAGCTTGATCTTAGATTTCTAAAAGAGGAGCCTGACGAAGAAGCAGGGCCATTCGGTGCTGCATCTGACCCCTCCCCCACCAAAGTGGTCTTCGAACCCTTCGAGCCTACTGTCAAGGTGCCCGAGACCATGTAGGAGCTCGAGATTGTCTCTGAAGCATCGGTCAAACCCGTTCCTGAGCCCATGGCTACCCCTAGATTGCCGAGCTCCTCTGTTGCTTCTCCTTCGAAGGTCGGAGATCTTTAGTAGTTGTATTTTCTTTTTCGCTTTATCCTATACTTGAAAATATTTTAATAAATAAAAGTAGAACTTTTAATCAATAGCTTAGAGTATTTTTCATGAGTTGGATGCAGTCTCCAATTGATGCCGAGCTGCTATCTCAGGGAATCCCTTTAAAATCGATTGTTAGAAATTTAAAGAAGAAAGTTCACCACTTGAGAAAAAAATTAAAAAGAGCTGAAGATGAACTTTAAAAATCTAGAAAGAATGCATCGAAGGCGATAATTGAGGTTACCCACCTTCGTAAGCTGTATATGAAAGATTTTGCGACCTTAGCTATTAAGAAGGGTTGCTTCGAGAGGGAGTTAGCGGAGCTCAAGAAAAGTACCAACGATAAGTCTTGGGCATTGACAGCGAAGGTCGGCTCCCTCGAAGTCAAGCTTCAGGCAATGAAGAAGAAGATTCAACTATTAGAGAGGAGTTCGTCGTGGTCTTCTGATAAGGCACGATATGAGTGGGATTGGTCGAAGAAGTTCTCCGCACTTTCGAAGCAGTTGCATGATGTCGAGCTCACTTATGATATCTATCGACTGGATTGGAATGAGAGGATATCTAAGTTTGAGTTAAAGCTTCATGCTGCTAACAGCGAGATGAGCCAGCTCCAAAAATAACTTGATGACAGTCATCAATCCAGCATAAGCAGGGGATCCAAGCAGGTTGCCTTCTTGATGAGGACTATGGACAAGCTTTCGGAAGCAATTAGAAGGAAGAAGGCCGAGGTTCAACGACTGAAGATCCAACTGTCATGCGAGCAGCAAGCCATTAAGGATGCTGAGGCTGAGTTCAAAGTCTTAAGAAAGCAGCGGTGAGAGTTTGAAGGTAAATTCGGATGCATTAATAGAATGTATATAGATGACTTATACCAAAAGAAAGAGCTCGAGGAGGAGATCTTTAGATTAAAGTAAGTCCTGGTGATGGCTAGGGCCAATAGTCCAAAATCTAAGGAGTTTGATCCATCCTAAGACTTCAATTTTTTTTTTCTTCTTTTTCTTCATGTAATCGATCTTGCCGACCTTTATTTTGCTTGTAATGAACTTATATTTGCAATAAAATGATACCTCTTTCTTCATTTTCTCGTATAAATTCAATGCTTGTTAATGACTTTGCTTTCTTCATCTTATTTTTCTTTATTTTATCTTCTAATGAGATGCTTATTATGGATGCCGAGCTAGGGGTCCCTTCCATGAACTAGGGTGGGGTTTTCTTTTTCATATTTGACATGGCCATAGGAGGGATACACATAAGGATCGTTGGTAGGGCTTTTTCCTTTTACTTATTTTAGATTAATGAGGTCTTGGTCTACTTCTTGTTAGGATGAGGTTTTTCTCCTATTCCTAACATGATTATAGGGGCACATTAGGGCTATTGATAGGATCTCTTTCCTCATCTTATCTTAGATCAACGAGGCCTTCAACTATGCTCACGTTAGGATGAGGTTCTCTTCCTGTTCCTAACAAGGTTGTAGGGATACATCAGGATCGTTAACAGGGCCTCTTCCCTCATCTCAACTTCTAGACGAAGTCCTGCACTTTGACTTCAGTGATCTTTGCTAGGAGTTCGGCCTCGATCCATTTGATGAAGTAGTCGATCACAATTAGGAGAAACTTTCATTATCCGAATGCCATCGAGAAGGGTCCGAGTATATCCATCTCCTATTGTGCAAATGGCCAAGGTGCGCTTAGTGGGGTAAGCTCAGAGGCTAGCTGCCTTTGTATACTCGCATTTCTTTGACAGCGATCGCATAATTTAGCATACTCGACATAATTATGATGCATAGTTGGCTAATAATATTCTTGTCAAAGCAGCTTGTGAGATAAGAATTTGGCACCTAGATGACTCCCACAGATTTCTTCATGCAATTTTCATAATGCAAAATCGACTTCGAAAGGTCAGAGACACTTTAGGAGAGGTAGGGAGTATAACCTTTTGTACAGTTTGCCTTCTGTTGGTGCAGAAATCCGTCGCCGCCGGGGGTCGCCGCAATCGAGGCCGCTGGGCGCCGCCGGGGACCTGCAAAACGAAGTCCCGCCCGGAACCGGTGGGGTGGTGGCTCCGGCAGGACCCTCCGACGGTCAAGTTAGTTTCCGACCAACAGTAATGGATTGCCCGGAATGAGTTCCCGAGCTTAGAGATGTGGAGGGGAGCTTAGAGAGTCGAGAGTTCAGAGAGCTTAGCCTTAGTATGTCGGGAGGGGTCCTTTTATAGCGGAGTTCAGTTGATGGTGACGGCTGTGCCGTCTGGCAGAGAGTCGTCGGGCAGCATGGAGCTTGATGGTGACAACTGCAGCCGCGTGCTGGCGGACCGCTCGAGGTTCGGCGGAGTCAGTCCCACTGGTGCCGTGTGCGGCGGATTGAGGGTGACAGCCATCGCCGCCTGGCAGTGGGTCGCTATCGCCCGCGGCGGACTGACCGATGGTACGGCGGACTGACTGATAGTAATGGTTGCAGAGCTTGCCGAATGAAGGGTTGAAGGCCTTCGTCGTGTGCCCATTTCGGGGGAGTTCGGGCTCCCGAAGAGGAAGATGGGAGGGAGTTCGGCTCCCACAGGCGTCTGGCAAGAGGTATGCAGCTAAGGCTCGTCCGCAGAAGAGTTCGGCTGCTGAGGAGTTGAAGCTCGGCCGTCTGGGGTTCGGCCGGCTGTTGGGCTCGGGCTGAGGCTTGGACACTCGAGAGTTCGGTAGGAGCTCGGTCGGCCGAAGTTTGATGAGGGCGACCGCTGAGGGGTTCGGCCCAGTGACGACTGCTGAGGAGTTCGGCCGCTGAGAGGACTTCATTGAAGCTCGGCCGCTTGGAGTCGGCCCGAAGGAGTTCGGCCGCTGAGAGGTTCGAAGGAGCTCGGCAGGCCAGTTGAAGGACTTCGGTCGCTAGTTGGTTCGGCCAGGGCTCGCTGAGGAGTTCGGTCGCCTAGGGTCGGTCCGAAGAAGTTCGGCCGTGGGAAGTCCGAAGGAGTTCGGCTGCAGGGAAAACCCGGGAGGAGCTCGGATGGCCGAACGGGCGTCTGGGAGGAGTCCGTCTCCTGAAGAAGTCCAGCCGCTTGGAGTCCAAGGAGCTCGGCCGTCAGGAAGTTCGGCTGGCGGTGGGAGTTCGTCCTCTAGGCAGTTCGGCCCGGGCCTCGGTACAGGGGGGTTCGGCCTCTAAGCAGTTCGGCCGAGACCTTGGTGCAGGGGAGTTCGGCCTCTAAGCAGTTCGGCCGTCCTAGGGGCTCGGCCTGGCGCCTGGCGCTGAAGCTTTTCAGCAGCTACCGGTTACATTGGGCTGAGCGTTGGGCCGGGCTTCGGCAGGAGCGGGATTTATCCCCAACAGTAGCCCCCCCACTCCCGAGTTCAAAAATTGAAGGAAGGGAGTACCAAAACAGGCGACTGCCGAAGTCTTCTTCCAGGCTCCGCATCTGAAGCTCGGGGAGGTCTCATCTCCAGCCAAGATTGACGCTGAAGTTGAGGCTGAGGCTTGGGGGAGACCTCATCTTCAGTCGATGTTTGGAGTTGGGATGGGACTCGTTTCCAGCCAAAATTGGTGAAGTCGACGTTGAGGCCGGAGTCAATGTCGCCCCCCGTGGTCAGAGTCGGAGTTGACATCGCCTTCATCAACCGAAGTCGGTTCGGGGGAGACCTCCTCTTTTGCAGTCAAGGTTATGATCGCTTGGGGGAGATCCTCGTCCTCCCGCTGATGCTGACACCGAAGTTGAAGCTGAGGTCCGAAGGAGACCTCGTCTTCTGTAGTGAAGCTTGCCGTAGACTCTGTGGCTAGGCCTTGAACCTTGCTCACGTTAGGACGAGGTTCTCCTCTTGTTCCTAACGGGCTGTGGGGGCACATCCGGACCGTCGTCCTCGTCTCTCCCCCCATCCCGTCCTTCGTGACGGGGTCTTCGACTTTGCTCACGCTAGGACGAGGTTCTCCTCCTGTTCCTAGCCGGCTGTGGGGGCACATGAGGACCGTCGTCCTCGCTTCTCCCCCCATCCCGTCCTTTGTGGACGGGGCCTTCGACTTTGCTCACGCTAGGACGAGGTTCTCCTCCTGTTCCTAGCCGGCTGTGGGGGCACATGAGGACCGTCGTCCTCGCTTCTCCCCCCATCCCGTCCTTTGTGGACGGGGCCTTCGACTTTGCTCACGCTAGGACGAGGTTCTCCTCCTGTTCCTAGCCGGCTGTGGGGGCACATGAGGACCGTCGTCCTCGCTTCTCCCCCCATCCCGTCCTTTGTGGACGGGGCCTTCGACTTTGCTCACGCTAGGACGAGGTTCTCCTCCTGTTCCTAGCCGGCTGCCGGCTGTGGGGGGCACATGAGGACCGTCGTCCTCGCTTCTCCCCCCATCCCGTCCTTGCCAGCGCCGAACTTTATTTTGGAGGTCGAGTTGAGGAGTTCGGCTTTCCACCGAGCTTCATTTTACCTCGATGCCGAGCTTTGGGGTGAGCCTGGCTTTTCTTCGAGCCGAACTTCATTCCTCTTTCCCACGAGGCCCGCCGTGGGAGAACTTTCTGCTGCTCTTGTTCGGACGAGCTCGAGGGGAGCTCGGCTTTTCTCGCCCGAATTTCGTTCCACTGTTGGGGATGACAATCACCGATGTAGCTAGCTCCTAGCTCCTCCCCGGGGTGGCGTTGACGACGCCGCGGGACGGCCAACCTTCTTGACCTTTCCAGTTACGGCAGTGCCTATAGCCGATCTTCTCCTTGATCGCACATGTTTGGAGAGGCCGTAGTCCTTCAGGTCTTAGCGGTCGGCTCTCGGCTTTGCCGAGAATTCGAGTTAGAGGAGCGGGTCGTAGTTGCGGAACCTTCCGGGAGGGGGGACGAAGTTCTTCAATTCGCCGGTTCATTTCCGAGAGCCTTTGGCCCAGCAGGTCCTCCCGGTCTCTGATCTCCAAGGCTTTCTGGTGAGATGGGCGCGAGGCTTCACCCTTGGTCGATCTATGATCCGAACAAGGGCTCTCCCTCCTCCGCCTCTCCAACCCGGGTATCGGAGGTCGGGCTGCCCAGGCCGGTCGCTCTCGGACTGGATCATCCGACCTCGGAAAGCCCCGCGCCGGTCGGGCTGGCACTGGGACTTGTCGGTGCAGCACCGCCTGCACCGCCTCCGTGAGACCGCGAACGTGCTGGATGAGCTGGTTGAACTGCTCCGTATCCACTGCGGTTATTGACGGGGGCTGAGTCACCGGGGCCGGAGCAGGGACAGACGGACTCGGAGGGGATCGAGCCGCGGAAGCCGTCGAGCGCCGCGTCGAAGCCCTTCTGGGGGGCATTTCCTCTTTCCAGAGAAGGAATACTGAAGAGGGAGGAGAGAGATCCGGAGCAGGGGAGGGAAATCGTCGCCGAGCACTCCTTTAAGAACAAGGGAACCTCGAAGGTTCAATCCCTTGTTCCCACAGACGGCGCCAATCTGTTGGTGCAGAAATCCGTCGCCGCCGGAGGTCGCCGCAATCGAGGCCGCTGGGCGCCGCCGGGGACCTGCAAAACGAAGTCCCGCCCGGAACCGGTGGGGTGGTGGCTCCGGCAGGACCCTCCGACGGTCAAGTTAGTTTCCGACCAACAGTAATGGAGTGCCCGGAATGAGTTCCCGAGCTTAGAGATGTGGAGGGGAGCTTAGAGAGTCGAGAGTTCAGAGAGCTTAGCCTTAGTATGTCGGGAGGGGTCCTTTTATAGCGGAGCTCAGTTGATGGTGACGGCTGTGCCGTCTGGCAGAGAGTCGTCGGGCAGCATGGAGCTTGATGGTGACAACTGCAGCCGCGTGCTGGCGGACCGCTCGAGGTTCGGCGGAGTCAGTCCCACTGGTGCCGTGTGCGGCGGATTGAGGGTGACAGCCATCGCCGCCTGGCAGTGGGTCGCTATCGCCCGCGGCGGACTGACCGATGGTACGGCGGACTGACTGATAGTAATGGTTGCAGAGCTTGCCGAATGAAGGGTTGAAGGCCTTCGTCGTGTGCCCATTTCGGGGGAGTTCGGGCTCCCGAAGAGGAAGATGGGAGGGAGTTCGGCTCCCACAGGCGTCTGGCAAGAGGTATGCAGCTAAGGCTCGTCCGCAGAAGAGTTCGGCTGCTGAGGAGTTGAAGCTCGGCCGTCTGGGGTTCGGCCGGCTGTTGGGCTCGGGCTGAGGCTTGGACACTCGAGAGTTCGGTAGGAGCTCGGTCGGCCGAAGTTTGATGAGGGCGACCGCTGAGGGGTTCGGCCCAGTGACGACTGCTGAGGAGTTCGGCCGCTGAGAGGACTTCATTGAAGCTCGGCCGCTTGGAGTCGGCCCGAAGGAGTTCGGCCGCTGAGAGGTTCGAAGGAGCTCGGCAGGCCAGTTGAAGGACTTCGGTCGCTAGTTGGTTCGGCCAGGGCTCGCTGAGGAGTTCGGTCGCCTAGGGTCGGTCCGAAGAAGTTCGGCCGTGGGAAGTCCGAAGGAGTTCGGCTGCATGGGCTCGCCTGGAGTCGGTCCGAAGGAGTTCGGCCGTGGGAAAAACCCGGGAGGAGCTCGGATGGCCGAACGGGCGTCTGGGAGGAGTCCGTCTCCTGAAGAAGTCCAGCCGCTTGGAGTCCAAGGAGCTCGGCCGTCAGGAAGTTCGGCTGGCGGTGGGAGTTCGTCCTCTAGGCAGTTCGGCCCGGGCCTCGGTACAGGGGGGTTCGGCCTCTAAGCAGTTCGGCCGAGACCTTGGTGCAGGGGAGTTCGGCCTCTAAGCAGTTCGGCCGTCCTAGGGGCTCGGCCTGGCGCCTGGCGCTGAAGCTTTTCAGCAGCTATCGGTTACATTGGGCTGAGCGTTGGGCCGGGCTTCGGCAGGAGCGGGATTTATCCCCAACACCTTCATAAAGGACATACCGAAAGGCTTGATTTTTCAACTTTCGAGCTTCCTTCGGATCATAGGATAGTGTCCTATCTTTAAGATAAGTGATCAATGGATCGACCCAATAGGGCTCATAATCGATCTACATTGTAGACTGCGGCTCTTCCGTACTTGAGCATTTCAACGCTTCAAAATATACTTCTTTGAAAAGTTCGTAGGGTGCAAGTGTGGCTAGCTTGGATAGGAGATCGGCTCTGATATTCTTTGCCCTTAGAATTTGCTAAATGCCGAAGCCATTGAAGGCTGAGGTTAGGCTTTTCACTTTCCCGAGATACTTTATCATACTTTTCTCCCAAGCTTCATAACTGCCATTGACTTATCCTACTACCAACTGTGAATCATAATAAGCCTGGAGCTAGTCTACTTTTAGCTCTTTTGCTATCTTCAGCCTCACTATCAGAGCTTCATATTCTGTCCCATTATTTATTGCAGAAAACTCAAAGCATCATGCATCCTCGGTGATGACCCATTCGGGATTGACCAGGATCAGTCCAGCACCAACACCGAAAGCATTGGAAGAGCCATCCACATATAAGGCCCAGAAACCTTTGAGAAGGTCCGTTCTTTCTTCGGGGGAGCTCGGCTGCAATCATAAAATACTGATCTCATTTTGCTTAGTTTTGGCATCATCCAGGATCGTGCATTCGACTATAAAATCGGCCAGTATCTAAACTTTGATTGATGGTCGAGGTTGATAGTTGATGTTGAACTCCGTCAGTTTAATAGCCCACTTCGTAATTCTTTCAAAAGTATCTATTTGATGAAGAACAGTCTTGATCGGTTGATTAGTGAGGAGTATTACGGTATGCCCCTAGAAGTAAGGCCGAAGTCTCCTGGCTACAATCAGAAGCACGTAAGTTAATTTTTTTTAATTTAATATACTTGATCTCCGCATCCTTCAAGACTTGGCTCATGTAGTAGATCGGTCGTTTCACTTTTGTCTCTTTCTTGACCAGGATCGCGGCCAAGGCTGCGGGAGAGACCGTCAGGTATAGAAATAATTCTTCTTCAGACTCGGGCTTTATCAACAGTGGAGGCGAATCGAGGTAGCTCTTGAGTTCTTCAAATGCCTGTTGGCACTCTACCATCCAGTAGAAGTTCTTTGGTTGCTTGAGGACCTAAAAGATGGGTATACACCGCTTAGCCGACTTTGAGACAAAGTGATTTAAGGATGCCACCTTTTCGGTCAGGCGCTGGACTTTCTTTATTGACTTTAGGATGGTCATCTCTTGGATGGCATGGATCTTTTCTGGGTTAGCCTCAATCCCCCACTTTGAGACCATGAATTCTAAAAATTTTTTTGAGGTCACTCTGAAGGTGCACTTAATTGGATTCAACTTCATCTTGTATCTTCAAAGAGCACTGAAGGTTTCTTCAAGGTTGGCAATATGATTCGACGAGGTCCGGCTCTTGATAAGCATATCGTCCACGTAGACTTTCATGTTGCGATCGATCTGCTCCTTGAAGATCTTATTGACTAGGCATTGATAGGTTGCGCCTGTATTTTTAAGTCCAAAAGGCATGATCCTATAATAATAAAGACCACAGTCAGTAATAAAGGTAGTTTTCTCCTCATCCTCTGATGCTATCTAAATTTGATTGTAGTCGAAGAAGGCATCCATGAAGGTGAGGAGCTCGTGGTTCGAGGTTACGTCCACCAACTGATCAATTTTGGCAGGGATAGTTGTCCTTTAGGCAGGCCTTGTTCAGCTTCTTGAAGTCGATATATATTCTCCACTTACCGTTGGCCTTCATGACTAGGACCATATTAGAGACCCAACTTGGATAGTAGACTTCTCGGATGAACCGACTTTGAGGAGCTTATTAACTTCCTCCGCTATTGCTTTCTGTCTTTTTGGTGCATGGCCCCGAATTTTTTCTTTCACAGGCTTGTACTTAGGATTGGCAGCCAACCGATATTCCATGACTTCGGCATCAATTTTTGGTATGTGGTGCGAACACCAGAGCCAACAGAAGTTGACAACATAATTTAGATTCAATTTAAATTGAAAAAGTCATATCAGAATAACTCTACTTCAGTTATTTTGTTCTAATTCTTTTGATTTAATCAATTAGTTCTTTTGATGTATTTAATTTTGGATCCATAAGACCATACATTGGTTTATTTTGGATTGAGCCTTATTTGAAAAGAGACCATCATAAAGAAGCAAACTTGATCCACGTCATCTTTGGAGCCACCATCCTCCACACGCTCAGGGAGGAAATACACATGCCAGCATATGCCATGCCCAAGAATCCTCATGCTAAGTTGTGCCAGACATCAAGTGCCCATATGGAGTTTCTTTTCTTTTCTAGAATTTCTTAAGAGTTCTTGATTTCTTACTTATTTTGTTAAAAGATTGATTTCTTTTCTATGATTTCATAAAAGATAGATATGATATATTATTGTATTTGAAAATCATACATAATATTTTACTTTTTTATTGGGAGGGTTGATTTTTTTTTTATAAAGAAAATAGAATTTCTAAAGAAATAGGACCCCTAGGATTATATATAAATCTATGTATCTTTCATGAATGAGACAATGAATGAATAAGTCAATTTACAATTTTCATAAACACTTGTGTTGGTCGCTCCGAGCGGAAGAGGGTGTGAGATCCAAAATCGCCCCACGAGGGAAGAGTGTGAAACCTATCTTTTTCTATCTCTTTAATCTTCATTTTTTTGAGATTCAGTGTTCCTACGATTTCGATTTGGCTTCACCATCTACCTACATAAGCCTATTCTATCAAAAGAAGATCTATCTTCTTTAAGATTTTTATCTATCATGTAGAGAGAAAAAGAGTGATTTATTATTCTATAGATCAAATGTTGATAAGGACCTTCGTTCTTTCTTAATTGATATTTGATTTTTTACTTATTTTTTTAGATCTAATGTTGGTAAAGACCCAGTTCTTTATCGATAGATCTGCTTGGTTAAAAGATTAAGAGCCCTAATCAGGGTAGTTTCTTAACTACCATGATCCAAATTCTTTTTATCTTTTTTTTGAATTTCTTGCGGGCTTAATTTCTTGCTATCCTTCATTCCATTTATTTTTTTTTATAATTATTCATAAGCATATTTAATTTTTTCTATCTGTCTATTTATTTTATTATTGCTAGTTATTTACTGATCTCTAAAATGATATTCATTAGCATCATTTAGATTGATCGTGCTTTGGTTTCATGTCAATCAGTCATGCCTCCTGAGTAGAATATAGGCAACTATACTATTTGTCCTAAAAATAATGTATCACGGTCGGACGTGATTTATTATTAATGAATGGAAGGAAGCTTTATATTTTTTTTTTTTAGGCTATTCCGCATCAATTTGGTATCAGAGCTGGATTGGTTAGGGCTTTAGTTTAAATTCTATAACTTAAAATTCCTGTAAGTTAAATTTTTATAATTTAAATTTTATTATTTACTTTTCAATATTTTTTTTTCTTTTTTACTGTATCTTATTCCTGCATCCTGGACTTGCATGATCACTAGATCAGATATCCAATACCAACATCCTACTTTCTCATCCAGTACCAACATGGATCCCAATACAGTGGCCATCATTAATGCCCTGACTGAGAAGTTTGATGATATGAAAAATTTTATGAAAACCATGAGTGAAAGAATAACAGTACTAGAAGAAGCTAGGTAAAGACAATTTGAACCTAAGTCTCTCCAACTATCTATAGGATAGAGAAGAAGGAACCTCGACTTAGATCGACCTATAGCAGCACGCCCCCATCATAACCAATTCAATCAGGATGAGCATATCCTTAAGAATGTAAAGATCGAAGCCTCAGGTTTTGATGGTTGTCTAGATTTGAGAGAGTACCTAGATTGAAAATCGAGCATGGACCACTATTTTGGATGGTACGAAATGTCTGAAGCAAGAAGTGTTAGGTTTGCTAAGATGAAGTTGGTTAGGCAAGCCCGACTTTATTGAAAAAGTGTTGAATGTGTTCTCAACCAGAGAAGACAAGATCTGATAGAAATCTGAGATGAAATGAAGGAGAAATTTAGAAAAAAATACCTCCCCACCTCCTACCAATAAAGACTTTTAGATCAGTGGCAGAGACTTACTCAAAAAAATAGATCAGTCATAGAGTACATCACGAGATTTGATGAGTACCTCATGAGATGCGGAGTAACTGAAGATAAGATTATTATCTTATCTAGATTTAAAGCTGGATTATGAGAAGATATCCAGCGTGAGCTCTTTTTGTGAGAGGTAATCACGTTAGAACAAGCTTATCAACTTATCTTAGACTTTGAGAGATTTTTTAGGTATTTGACCATCCGTCATCTTGAATCTTACCTAGTAATTTTTTTTAGATCGAGACCCAATACTACCCAGACTTCTAGTAATGGACCTCCACCTATAAATCCTATTATGAGAAAAGAAGATAAAGAAAAAAAAGTTATAGAAGAGTTATCTAAGAAAAGTAGTTCTTGATCTCACTGCTTCAAGTGCCATGGTTACAGCCATTTTGCTGTACAATGTTCCAACTGATCATTATTTATGAAAGATTAGAAGAGAAAACTCTAGAAAATATTAAGGAAGAAGTTTATGAAGCTGATCCAGACTTAGCCAAGTAGTTTGAGAGTACTGAAAAAATTCTAAGTTTTGTTACACCAGAGTCAGACCTTAGGCTTGGAGTCGTTAGGTATGTTCTAGCACAGACTAAAGAGAGTGAAGACTGGCATAGGACTTCTATTTTTCATATCTTCATAAAATTTAGTGATAAAATTTGTAAGATGATCATTGATAACGATAGCTACATCAACGCCATCTCCACCGACATGGTTAAGCGATTAGAATTAGCTCCTATTGACACAGAATTTGGTCGTCGTCGGATTCAGCTGGAGTGAAGGTGGACGAGGTCACTGTTGGGGACCTACAAAATAAAGTCTCATTCGGAGTCGATGGAGGGTGGCTCCGATAGGACCCTCCGACGATCAAGTCATCTCTAGCCAACAGAAATAGAGTGCTCAGATGAGTGCTCGACAGAGTTTAGAGAAGGAAAGGAGAGCTTAGAGTTAGCATATTTAGAGGGTTCTTTTCATAGGTGGAGCTTGATGGAGACAGCTACAGCTGTCAGGTAGCGGATCGCTCGAGGTTTGGTAGAGTCAACCCCAAAGGAAGGCACCGTCTGCAGCATCGCCTACAATGGATTGATGGTGACAGCTATCGCCGCTTGGTAGCGGATCACTGTCACCTATAGCAGACTGATGGTGATGACTGTAGCCATCTGATACTGAGCTACTCAGGGCCGAATGAAGGGTTGAAGAGCTTTGACGTGCATCCATTTCGGAGGAGTTCAAACTTTCAAAGGGAATGTGGCTGGAGAGGGTCGCCCGGGAGGAACAATAGCTGAAGGAGCCCAGAAGGAGTTTGGCCCTTGTAGGCATCCATTTGAAGGAGGGATCCAGGAATCCGATCGGAGGAGGTGTTTGGAAGGAGTCCGGCTCTTGAAGAAGTTCGGCTGAGGGGATGTCTGGGAGGAGTCCGACGGGAGTTCGACTGCTGAGGAGTTTAGCCGCTAAGAAGTTTGGTCGCTGAGGAGTTCGGCTCTTGAGGAAGTTCGACCGAGGGGACGTTTGGGAAGAGTCCGATCGGAGTTCGGCTACTCAGAAGTTCGGGCGAATAAGCTCGACCTCTAAAGAGTTCGGTCGGCTGAAGGAGTTGGCTAAGGCTCATCCACTGAAGTCCTTCCGTGACTATCGGTTGCACTAGCCTGAGCATCAGATTGGACTTCGATGGGAGTGAAGTTTATCTCCAACAATAGTCCTCCCACTTTCGAGTTTGAAATTTGAAGGAAGGGAATACCGAAACAGGCGATCGCCGAAGTTCTTTTTTGGGCTCTACATTTATTGAAGTTGAAACTCGGAAAGATCTCTTTTTCAGGCAAGGTTGAAGTTGATCTCATCTTCGATGGTCGAGATCGGAGGTTGAGCTCCTCGGAGGCGATATTATCTTCTGCAGCCGAGGTTGGCTCGGACCCTCAGGAGAGATCTCATCTCTCACGATCGAGGTTGATGCAGGCACTCAGGGGAGATCTTATCTTCTGCAGTCGAGTTTTCTTCGGAGAAGATCTTATCTCCTACAGCCGAAGTTACCCCAGGGGAGATCTTATCTCCTGCAGTCGAGGTTGGCCTGGATCCTCAGGGGAGATCTTATCTCCTATGGTCGAGGTTGCCTTGGGGGAGATCTTATCTCCTACAGTCGAGGTTGCCCTCGGGGAGATCTTATCTCCTACAGTCGAGGTTGGCCCGGATCCTCAGGAGAGATCTTATCTCCTACGATCGAGGTTACCTTAGAGGAGATTTTATCTCCTATGGTCAGGTTGATTGGACGCTTGGAGGAGATCTTATCTCCTACAGTCGAGGTTGCCTCAGAAGAGATCTTATCTTACAGCCGAGTTGCCCGAGGAGATCTTATCTCCTGCAGCGAGGTTGGCCTGAGCTTGAGGGAGATCTTTCTCCTGCAGCCAACGTTGATGCAGGTGCTCGGGGAGATCTTATCTCCTGCAGTCGAGTTACCTCGAAGAGATCTTTATCTTCTACAGTCGAGGATGGTCTGAATGCTCGAAGGAGATTTATTCTCGGAGGAGATTTATCTCTACAGTCGGTTTGCTCAGGAGAGATCTTATCTCCTACGGTCGAAGTTGCCTCGAGGGAGATCTTATCTCTTACGGTCGAGGTTGATGCGGGCGCTCGGGGGAGATCTTATCTCCTGCAGCCGAGTTTGCCTTAGAAGAGATCTTATCTCCTGCAGCCGAGGTTGGCCCGAACCCTCAGGAGAGATCTTATCTCCTACGATTGAGGTTAAAGGTCTTCCATCTGCTCGTGTTAGGATGAGATTCTCCTCCTATTCCTAACATGGCCACCATCGACTACTTCTTTCTTGTCACCGCATAATTTTTGCACCAAGGAATAATAATGCAGAAATGAAGCAGCTTTATTGAAGAAAGATTACTGGTTATACATCTTCAGATTTTTTGAGTTCCAAGGTCGTGGAAGCATCATCCTTCCGAGCTTCTTCAGACGATAAGTACCGGATCGGATGACCTCCACCACTTCATATGGACCTTTCCAATTAGGGGCGAGCTTTTTTTGATTCTGAGGCTAAGAGATAGTGACTCACCGGAGCACTAAGTCTTCCACTCTGATGTCTTGTTTCTAACTCTGGAGTTGTAGTACCGGGCCACCTTTCGTCAGTAGGCTGCCATCCAGATGTGGGCTTCCTTCCTTTTTTCTTCAAGCAGGTCGAGGTTGACTCTGAGGTCCTAGGGGTTGTGCTACTCGTTGAAGCTCATGACTCGTGCGGATGGGAGCTTGAGTGTGATCGGGATAACTGCCTCCATACCGAAGGCCAAGACGAAGGATGTTTCTCCGATCGGTATCTTTTGTGTAGTTTGGTATGTCCAGAGAACGTGGTAGAGTTCGTCCATCCAAGCCCCCTTTGTTCTGTCGAGTCTTGTTTTGATACCTTGTAGTAGGATCCGGTTGGTCATCTCAGCTTTCCTATTGGTCTGTGGGTGAGCCACCGATGTGAAGTGATGGAAGATGTTTAGTCCTTTGCATAACTCGAAGAACCTTATCCCAGCGAACTGTCGCCCATTTTCGATTATAAGGATTCGAAGCAGACCAAACCGACAGACTAGTGACTTTCAGATGAAGTTCTATACCTTGGCCTCGGTAATCTTCGCTAGTGGTTCGGCTTCGATCCACTTGATGAAATAGTTGATCGCGATCAGGAGGAACTTTCACTGCCCGGACGCCGTCGAAAAGGAGCCGAGTATATCCATTCTCCAATGCGCAAATAACCAAGATGCGCTTAACAGAGCAAGCTCAAATGCCGACTGTCTTTGTACATTGGTGTTCTTCTGACAGCGGTCGTACTTCTTCACATATTTTACAAAATCGTAAAATAAGATTGGCCAGTAGTACTCTTACTAAAGTAGTCTTTGCGATAGAGACCTGGCTCCTACGTGACTTCCGTAGAGTCCTTCGTGCACCTCCCACAGTGCGAGGTCAGCCTCTGAAGGTTGAAGATATCTCAGTAGCGGGAGGGAGTATGACCTCTTATATAACTTGCCTTCATGTAAAACATAGCAGGAGGTCTGATTCTTGAGCTTTTAGATTTCTTTCAGATTGTGGGGAAGGACCCCTTTCTTGAGGTAAGCGATCAATGGGTCGATCCAGCTTGGTTCAAATTTTGTCTGCAGGACAACCTGAGGTTCCTCTGGGGTTGGACACTTCAGAGTCTCCAAAAGAACTTCTTTGGATAGTTCGATCGGGACTGAAGTGGCCATCTTGGAGAGAAGATCAGCTCTTGCATTTTCCACCCTCAGAATCTGTTGGATGCCGAAACTGTCGAAGGTCGGAGTCAGATCCCTCATCTTCCTAAGGTATCTCATCATGCTTTCCTACCGCACCTCATAGCTGCTGTTAACTTGGCCGACTACTAGCTGAAAATCGCTATAGACTTGAAGCCGATCTACTTTTAATTCTCTTGCTATTTTTAATCCGACGATCAGCGCTTCATATTCGGCCCCATTATTGGTCGTGGGAAACTCGAAGTGTAGTGCGTACTCGATGATGACTCCCTCGGGGCTGACCAAGACTAGTCCCACACTAGCTTCAGTGGAGTTGGACGAACCATCTATGTGCAGAGCCCAAGCACCTTCAGGGAGGTCGGTGCTTTCCTCGAAGAGGTTCGGCTATGATAGCAGGATGCTGGTCTCATTTTGTTCAAGCTCAGCTTCGACTGGAATGGTGCATTCTGATATAAAATCTATCAGTATCTGGATCTTGATCGATGGTCGGAGCCGATAGTTGATGTTGAACTCTGTGAGCTTGATTGCCTATTTTGTGATTCTTTTAAAAGCGTTCGCTCGGTGAAGGACTATTTTTATTGGTTGGTCCGTGAGGACCGTTATGGTGTGCTTCTGAAAGTAAGATTGAAGTCTTCTAACAATAATTAGAAGAGAGTAAGTTAGTTTTTTTAATCTAGAGTACCTGATCTTCGTATCCCTCAGGACCCGGCTCATGTAGTAGATCGATCACTGTGTCTTCGCTTCTTCCTTGACCAGGACTACCACCAGGGCCATCGGGGAGATGGCTAGGTATAGGAATAATTCTTCTCTAGATTCAGACTTTGCCGACAGTGAAGGTGAGTTGAGGTAGTTTTTAAGCTCCTCAAATACCTGTTGGCACTCCACCGTCCAGCAGAAGTTCTTAGGTTGCTTGAGAACTCAGAAAAAGGGTATACATCATTCGGCTGACCTTGAGACATACCGATTTAGGGATGCCACCCTCCCAATCAGGCACTAAACTTTGTTGATCGTCTTCGAAACGGTCATCTTCTAAATGGCTTGAATTTTCTCGAGATTCGCTTCGATTCCGCATCTCGACACCATGAACCTCAGAAATTTTCTGAAGGTTATGCCAAAGGGGCACTTGTTTGGGTTTAGTTTCATCTTATGCTTTCTGAGTGCATCGAAGGTCTCTTTAAGATCGATGAGATGGTCTGTTAAAATTCGATTTTTGACGAGCATGTCATCCACATACACCTTCATATTGCGGTCGATCTGCTCCTAGAAGATCTTATCGATCAAACACTGGTACGTCGCCCCTACGTTCTTGAGTCCAAAGGACATGATCCTGTAACAATAAAAATCATGGTCAGTAATGAAAATGGTCTTCTCTTCGTTCTTGGGCACTATCCATATCTGGTTATAACCAGAAAAAGTATCCATGAAGGTGAGGAGCTCATGGCCCGAGGTCGCATCCATCAGTTGATCAATCTTGGATAGAGGATAGCTGTCTTTCGGGCAGGCCTTGTTCAGCTTTTTGAAGTCGACGCACATCCTCCACTTATTATTCATCTTTTTGATGAGGACCACATCCGAGACCCAGGTCGGATAATTAACCTTCCGAATGAGTCCAGCTTTGAGGAGCTTGTCTACTTCTTTGGCGATTGCTTTCTACCTCTCTGGGGCATGGTGGTGCATCTTTTCTTTTATCGATCGATACCTCAAATTAATGGCCAGCTGATGTTCCATGACCTTGGTGTCAATCCCCGGCGTGTCTGCTGGGGTCTAGGCGAAGACGTTCGCATTTCTTCTAAGGAAGGCGATGAGTTGCTCTCGAACCTCGTCCACCAAGTTGGAGTCGATCTGCACCATGTGCTTCAAGCTTCCATCATTTAAGAGCATAGAGATGAGGTCCTCCATAGGCTCATCCCGCTCCTCAGTGAGGTCATCGTGGACATCCAATCCATCAACAAGATAAGGGTCGGACCGTTCTTCCTCATGTAGGATGATTGAGTAGCAGAGCCTCGTCAGAGCCTGATCTCTCCTGACCTCTCCGACCCGACGACTCATCGAAAACTTCATCTTCAAATAATAGGTTGACACCACCGCCTGAAGCGCATTTAGACCAGGTCGGCCTAGAATGACGTTATAGGCGGACGGAGTCCTCACGACTAGAAAATCGATCTGAGCTTTGGCTAGTTTTGGGTGTCGCCCCACCATCACAGCCAAAGTTATTATGCCTTCGACTGGTATGGCGTTGCTAGTGAATCCTATCAGTGGGGAATTCATTGGCTCCAAGTGGTCATTGGATAAGGACATTTTTGAGAAGGCGTCATAAAATAATATATCAACCGAGCTTCCATTATCCATCAAAATGCGGCGTACATCGTAGTCAGTAATGTTCAAAGAAATTACAACCGCATCATTATACAAAAATTGGATCTCTTGACCATCCACCTCGATAAAGGCCATGAGTTTTGCGACCCTCCACCTCTTCACCGGTCCCTCGAATCTACTGACCTCCCCTTGATGAAGTCCCCTTGAGATAGTATTGATAACGTCGAGAGGCGGCCGATATTCTTGTTGGTTCTCTCCACTTGGTGGTAACGCCCTCAGTCGACCCTCCCACTCTTCAGGCCATCTCCGCAGGAATCGATCGAGTCTACCTCGTCTGACAAGCTCTTCGATCTCATCCTAGAGTTGGATGCACTCCTCAGTATTGTGTCCATGGTCACGATGATAAAAACAAAATTTATTAGAATCGCACTTGCTAGTATTGTGTCCATGGTCACGATGATAAAGACAAAATTTATTAGAATCGCACTTGCTGGGGTGGGAATGCATCCTCTCCGACCTCGAAAGTTATTCCCTAATTTTCATCAGCACTTGGATCTTTGGAGTGTTAAGGGGGGCGTAGTTATAAAAGCTTCGTTGGGAAGAACTTCAGCGCTGGGGAGGACCTCAGCGTGCCCTTCCATTGGGGCTTCCCACCTCAGGGTTCGAGAGGGAGTTCGAGCTCGCCTGCGATCAGAAGGAGTCTGGGAACGCAGTCGAGCTTCACTCTGCTTCCCTTCTTCGACGGCCTTGTCCGACCCGCCGATTTGCCGCTTGCCGCTGGCTTCATCATCCTTGGCCTTGAAGGCCTCCTCTGCCCGAGCATATCCTTCGGCCCGAGCTAGCATGTCAACAAAATCTCTGGGATACTTTTTTTCCAGAGAGAACAGCAAGTCATTCTTCTAAAGGCCGCCCTTGAGGGCGGCCATGATGACTGACTGATCCAAGTTCTAGACTTCCAATGCGACAGCATTGAACCGGGTGACATAAGCCCGGATGGGTTCTCCCTCATTCTGCCTAATGGCCATCAAGAAATCCAAAACTCGGTGCGGACATCGACTACTAACAAAGTGGGCTGTGAATTATTAGCTCATCTGGTCAAATGATAAGATGGTACTCGATTTGAACATCAAGTACCAATTTCTGGCAGCTTCCTTAAGGATAGAGGGAAAAGCCCGGCATAAGATAGCATCTGACGCGCCATGGAGTAACATCATTGTCCGAAAAGCTTCCAGATGGTCGATCGAATCGATGGTCCCATCGTAACTTTTGAACTGCGGGAGCTTGACGTTCGGTGGGATCGATTTCTGTATAATTTTCTATGAAAAAGAAGGGTCGGTACAAATATCATTACCATGTGAGAAGGGAGTGTGACGAAGTTCTTCGATTCGTCGGCTCATTTCTAAGAGCCTTTGATCCAGAAGATCTTCACGATTTCTAATCTCCAAGATTTTCTGATAGAATGGGTGCAAAGCCTCCCCCTGGGTCGAGCCATGATCAGAGCAGGGGCTCTCCCTCCTTTGCCTCCTCCTTTCAGGGATCGAGGGTCGGGTAGCCTAAGTCGATCGCTCCTGGACCAGACCACATGGCTCTGAAGAATCTCACATTGGTTGATCTAGTGTCAGGGCTAACCGGTGCATGGCCTGCATCGCCTACACTGCTTTCGTTAGACCATGAACCTGCTGGACGAGCAAGTTGAACTGCTCCATATCCACCGCAGCTAAAGATGGAACCTAGGTCGTCGGGACTAAAGCGGGAGCGAATGGATCTGAATGGAATCGGGCCGTGGAGGTCGTCGATCGTCGGGTCAAAGCTCTCTTGGAGGGCATTTTTTCTCGGAAAAGAATTCTAGAGAGGAAGAAGGAAGATCTCCTAAGATGGGAGAGAGAGGTCGTCGTTGAGCACTCCTTTAAGAATAAAAAAACCTCAGAGGTTCGGGCTGTCCTTCTAGTGCCAATCTATTGACGCAGAATCTGATCGTCATCGAATTCAGCTGGAGTGGAGGTGGATGAGGTCGCCATCGGAGATCTGTAAAACAAAGTTTCATTCGGAGTCAGTGGGGGGTGGCTCCGGCAGGATCCTCCGACGATCAAGTTAGCTCTGGCCAATAGAAATGGAGTGCTCATGCGAGTGCTCGATAGAGTTTAGAGAAGGGGAGGAGAGCTTAGAGTTAGCGTATCTGAAGGATTCTTTTTATAAATGGAGCTTGATGAAGACAGCTACAGTTGTCAGGTAGTGGGTCACTCAAGGTCCGACGGAGTCAGCTTCAGGGGAAGGTGTTAGATATATGTGCCCTAGAAGTCAGAATTGGCTGACACTTATAATATACTTCTAGAGACAAAATTATAATTTTGACTAATATTAATAAAATGGATTATTTTCTATCACATATGTGTATTTAGTGTCTGTGATACATCTATTGAGTTTATGATAATGATAATTCATATTTTCAAGAGTTAAAAATTTAAGACATGAATAATCATTATTAACTCATAAAATGCTTCCGACCATAGGATCATTATGAGGATGGTGATTGATCCGGAAGGTTGGTGTACAATCGCTTCTCTTTAGTAGATGAGTCTTGAGTCTATGGTGTGGAGACACCGGAGCGAGAGTACAGGTACTCGTTAGAGAACGAGGGCACTGAGCGTGACCACCTCGAGTAGTCATTAGGGAAGTCTACCTTCTCGTCAATGACTGACTCGATGCTGCAGTAGTGTGTCTGGTTCTTTGACCTGAGATGTGCATCGATAGTTCACCTTGAGGGTGTTATAGTTTGACTACACCATTACTCGGTCTCCTAGCCATATGGAAATCCTGAGGTGTATGTTGGCTATAGCATGTTCATTGTAGGAACTGGATTGCATCAAGATGGAATCTATCTACCTCGGTGGTAGAGGAGCAGCCCTATGATGATCATGAGAATCAAGTCCAGAAGTCCATGGCCATGGCAGAGTGAAATAATAGAAAGAGTTTCTATTTAGATTTTCACATTGGACTCGAATCGAATGATTACATCATATGACAGAGACTAGGGTTTGACGAGTTCACCTTAACCCTAATCTGATCGGGGCTCAAGATAGAAGAACTTAATCACACAGGTAGCTGCACCAAGAGGTTCGCATTCAGCTCTGATGGGTTGCCACCATATACTGCTAGGTGTCACTGGTGGATTTTGGGAGCAATTAGAATGATTTAGATGATCGATCATTCTAGCTGTTCGAATCAGAAGAGTTCTGATCCATCGAAAGGAGTTTCGATGATGTCGATGATAGAGATCATGACATATCCCATTACCATACAGAACTGAACCTAACTGGGTCACACAAACAAGGGTTTGAATCTGGTGATCATCAATTGAACTGATCTAGTTCAATTGATCTGAATGAGATTCAATTAGGTTCAAGAAAATCGTGCTAGCACTCGATTGAACCTAACGTTCTTCTTTTACTATCATAAATAAGTTGTCCTGACTGAGCCAAAGGAGTTTGTGCTCAATCAGAGGCCTTCATATGGTCTGACTGGAGGTTGTCCAAGTCAGAAAAGGTTGTCTTATTTTGTAAGACATTACCTGCCATTTTTGGTCACCTGCCATTTCTTGTTCTTTGACTTTGGTCAAAAGTCTACCTTTGACTGGTCAAATATTGACCATTGATACTTTGACTTTTGACCACATGTCATGCACCTATTGGAGAGCTGGTGGGGGCCTGTCCCCCTGCCAGAACCTGGCAAGGAGGAGGGCGCACGCCACCCTAGGCGTGTGCCCAAGCTTGGAGGCGCCTAGGAGTCCCTTGTTGGACAGGGACTCCATCTCCTTTTTGGATTCCAATTAGAGTTCTCCTAAGAACCAACTTTGACTGGTCTTAGGCACCCTCTAAGGAGGAATCCAGGGGACTCTATTTCCACCAATCAGATTTAGATCTGATTTCACAAAGGGTTGTGATTGGTTGGGAAGAAGAGGAGTTGGATCACAGCTTAGTCTATAAATAAGACCCTGCGCCCAACTCAAAATTGTGATTGAAAATAGATTGAATCATAATTCTCCATGCCCCAAGGCTGCCTCTCCTCTCTTCCTCCATGCCAAACCCACCTTCTCCCTCTCCTCTCCACGTCCAAAAGGAGTTTTGGATCTTGGTTGGTGCGATCCAGATCAAAGAAAGGCGACTGAAAGCTAGAAGGCTGCACTGCTGCAAAGGACGACTGCTGATCTTCAAAAGGAGTTTTGAA
Organism: Cocos nucifera; assembly: GCA_006176705.1. NCBI lineage: Eukaryota > Viridiplantae > Streptophyta > Magnoliopsida > Arecales > Arecaceae > Cocos > Cocos nucifera. The sequence goes on along the minus strand of QRFJ01000002.1, from coordinate 28,934 downwards.
GATCCTCTAGATCAGATCTAGATCTGATTTCTGGAGATATGATAGAGAAGAAGAGGATCTCTAGATCCAGCCTGAGTGGATACCGGTAGAGGCCAGGCACTTGCGTGGCTAGATCCAGAACCTTCCGCTGCTTACAGGATCATCAACGGGTAATAGGATTACCCACTTCAAGGTAAATTAAATTTGATTTAATTTATCTAATTTTATTTTAATTTATTAAAATAATAAGAATCAGATCTAAAATATCTTAGATCTGATTCTGGATCAAAGAAAAAAAATTTTTGAAATATATCTCTTGATCTGATCAGATCTGAACGAACCTGGATCCGAAAAATCAGGATTTTCCTTCAACTGGTATCAGAGCCAAGGTTCTAAAAGTATTTAGATCTAATTTTAAATTTATTTTAATTAAAAAATAAATGATTTTAGATGTCACATGAGATGTGATCAGATCTGAAAATCAGAAAAAATTAAAATTAAATGAATTTGGATCTAAGATTAGAAAATATGCATGACTAGTTCTAAAATAGAATAGTTCTATAGAATAGTCTTGCATGTTTTTGATTTAATCTTGATTAAATCATATTTTAGATCTATTTATTTACTATTTTTTGATATTATAATGGTTATAATAACATCTAAAAAATAGTAAATAAAAATTATTTAATTTTAAATATCATATGAGATATGATAGATGCATGTCTAGACTAGTTGTAGAATAGTTCTACATAATTATCTAGATTAGAATTTATTTTGATTAGATCAATTTAAATCTAATTTTTTAGATTATTATGAGATAATTTAGATCTGAAAAATATGCATGATTTGATACATGAGATGTATGCAAAATATGCCATGATTAGATCTAATTTGTATATATGAGATATATGATATAGATCTAAAACTGTTTTGTAGTATTGCATGTTCCTGATTAAGGCGTTCCTCTTGGCCGTCCGGTCATAAGAACGAAGAAGGGTTTAAAGGCCCTCTCTTTCCCATTCGATGGGGTGTTCTTATGATGTGTAGGGGTGCTGCGTGTTCGTCCTTAATCAGAAATCCCAAAACTTACTTTCTGCAAAACCCTAGATCCTGAAACCCTAGGATTTATTGTGCATATTTTGTTTATGAACCCTACTTAATTAAAAATTAAGATTATGGAATATTAATTAGGTCTAAAATTGAGAATTTCAGATCTAAGACATATTCATAATACTGGGTTCGGGCTTGGGTAGCTCAATTAGGTCTAAGCGGTTGATCAAACCGAATCAAGAGTTGGTTAGATGGGATCAACAATGCTTAAATTGACCAGCCTAATAGGATTAAGTCTGGGTCAAGATCGAGTCACGATCAAGCAAGACCTAATTAGGCTCAGAGGTTAGAGTCTGGATTGTAGGCTAACCCAATTGGTTCTGGCTCAACAATTTGGTGTCTAAGGTAAGTTTGGCACATACGACCGACTGGTTTTTAATTGGAAGCTACTCGACCTGAATGCATTCTTGTATGAGTTAATGGCATATTCCTTCCACCGGTCTCACTTACCTGGCCATATCTGTTGACACAGTTCTGATCTGAGGTGGTCAATAATCCGAGCTAACCCATGCCACTAGGTTAGTCATAATTGTTATGACTATGACAAGTCTAGTTTAATGAGACCTGAATCAATTCTCCCTAAGAAAAGATTAAGTCTGAGGTCTTCCACCATTGTAGATGTGCGGGCCCTTCCCGGGGTTGATTGTTCTCGGCTGGATACAGTGGCTCAGTTGCACCGGAAGATGCAACCATGTCTATTAGGCATTGGATGCTATGGGCTGGAGGATGAGTTGGGCTCAATATTTTGGATACGGTGAGAGACTGAGAGACTCAATTAGGAATCCAGTCTATGCAAATGGTGGGTCTGACTTAACTAAGGAGTGGATCAATATTCCGGATACGGTGAGATTCATGAATTAGAGACCAAGTTTGGGTGCACCATGATTAGAGAATCATTGAACAAGAGTTGTTCACTCATTGGCTAACCCATCACCAATAACTGTTAGGTGAGGTGATGAGTCAGTTGGTGAGACCGCACCACCCACTAGAAATCATTAATCATGGAGATTTTCGCATGCATCTCTACAGAGGGAGTGTAGGGATCCGAGAAAATAGTGGGAGCTAATTTGTTTAAAAATAAAATTCCTAAATAAATTGGTCAAGTCATAATTACAGTATCTAACTAGAATCTTTGACTCTCTACAGAAAAATGTCTGCGTCCAACCCATTGGCACGTATCCTGGACACACATAGACTGACCGGACCCAATTATAAAGATTGGCTCAGAAACTACAAAATAGTTTTGGGTTTTAAGAAGTTAACCCATGTATTTGGATCCAGGACCCTCCCACCTTACCAGCCCATCCATCCATTGAACAGAGAGCATCTCTGAAAAAATGGATAGACGAAGATAATAAGGCCAGATATTACATGTTGGGCTCGATGTCTGATGAGCTCCAGCGCCAACATGAAGATATCGGGACTGCTCGCCAAATGTTGGCTCACCTGCAGGAGATGTTTGGTGAACAGAGTCGCGCAGCCAAATATCAAGTCACGAAATGACTTTTTAAGGCTAAGATGCGTGATGGGCAGTCAGTCCAAGATCACTGTCTGATGCAATGATCAAGGACATGGAAGAGCTTGAGAAGCTCGGTGTGAAGTTAGACTTGGATCTGCAGAATGATATTATTCTGCAATCCTTGACTGATGCATATGGGCAATTCATCATGAATTACCACATGCATAAACTTCAAAATTCCTTGGCCGAATTAATGAATATGCTGGTCACCGCTGAGCTTTCTATGAAAGGTTCTAAAGGCTCAGTTCTTGCTATGGAACGGACTTCTTCCAAAAGAAAGTCTTATGGAAAGAAAAAGAAGTCTGTGAAAAAGCAGAAAGGTGGAAGGAACCAAAGAAGAAGAAGGCAGAGCCGAAGAAAAAAGGCCGATGTCAAAGGAAAAGTATTTTCCATTGCAACAGCGACGGCCATTGGAAGCGAAACTGCCCTACTTACCTGGCCACCCTGAAGAACAAGAAGGAAGGTCCTTCTGGAGGTATGCTCGTTATTGAGTCTAACCTTACGGTTTCTTCTGCATCCAGTTGGGTGCTTGACTCTGGTTCTAGTGCTCATCTGTGCACTTCCATGCAGGGTCTTGAGGATAGCAGGAGGCTGAGGGATGGAGACATGATCCTACGCATCGGTAATGGAGCAAGAGTTGCTGCAGTAGCCGTGGGAACATACCCTCTTCGATTACCATCTGGTTTAGACTTAGTTTTGAAAGACTGTTATTATGTGCCTGCAGCTAGCAGAAATTTGATTTCTGTTTCATGCTTAGCACAAGAAGGCTATGTGATTACCTTCTTTAAGGACCATTGTAACATTCTTTATGAAAGAAATAAAATTGCAAATGGTTTTCCTTATTAATGGTCTTTATCAGCTACATATTGATGTACCTGTTCTAACTATCGAGCAAAACGTGAATGCCAAACGACCTAGGGATAGTCCAAACGATAGATATCTATGGCACCTGAGATTAGGTCATATAGCAGAAGATAGGATCAACAAATTGGAGAAAAATGGGCTATTGAGTCCATTGACTTCCGAGTCATATCCAACTTGTGAATCTTGTCTTCAAGGCAAAATGACTAAACTTCCTTTTGTTGGACATGGGGAGAGGGCCACAGATCTCCTTGCCCTAGTACATACTGATGTGTGCGGCCCATTTGATGTGCCGGCTAGAGGCAATTTTGTCTACTTCATTATCTTTACCGATGATCTGTCTAGGTATGGGTATGTGTATCTTATGAGACACAAGTCTGAAGCTTTTGAAAAGTTCAAAGAATTCAGACATGAAGTAGAAAAATAAACTGAAAAACCCATTAAGGTTCTTCGATCAGATCGAGGAGGTGAATACCTTAGCCGAAAATTCCTAGACTATCTCAAGGAAAATGGCATAGTCTCTCAATGGACTCCACCAGGAACACCTCAACTCAACGGGATTTCAGAATGGAGAAATCGGACTCTATTGGATATGGTTCCGATCCATGATGAGCTTCACAGACCTCCCTGATTTTCTTTGGGGACACTCATTGTTAACTTCAATTTATCTACTGAATAGGGTTTTCTCTAAAACCGTTCCTACCACACCGTATGAGATATGGCACGGTAAGAAACCAAGTCTGAGTCATCTCAGAATTTGGGGTTGTCCGGCTCATGTCAAAAGACAACAAGCGGACAAGTTAGAGTTTAGGTCCTTCAGAGCTCGATTCATAGGATATCCTAAAGAGTCATTAGGATACTATTTCTACATTCCAGAAGACCACAATGTGATTGTGAGTCGACATGCCATCTTTCTTGAAAAATAGTTTATTCAAGATAGCGGCATTGGAAAGCAGATTAAGCTTGATGAGAAAGTCTCACAAGTACAATGAGCTAAGGACCAATTGGAACCAAATCAGGTTGAGCCAATAAGAACACTACCTCCTCCACCTCGTAGATCGAAAAGAGTTTTCCATCCCCCTGAAAGATACTTAGGTATTATTTCAGAGGAAGTAGAGAAAATGTTCCTCGTAGGTAATGGTGCTCATGGTGATGATCCCAAAACCTACAACGAGGCGATATCAGATATCGACTCCGAGAAATGGCTAGAGGCAATGCAGTCAGAAATTGACTCGATGCACTCAAACCAAGTCTGGACCTTGGTAGATCCACCAGAAGGTATAGTACCTATTGGGTGTAAATGGATCTTCAAGAGAAAGATTGGTGCAGATGGAAATGTGGAGACATTCAAGGCTAGACTAGTGGCAAAAGGTTATAGTCAACGCGAAGGCATTGACTATCAGGATACCTTTTCTCCAGTGGCTATGCTAAAATCCATCCGCACATTGCTTGCCATTGCAGCCTATTTCGATTATGAAATATGGCAAATGGACGTGAAAATGGCATTCTTAAATGGATATCTTGAGGAAGATATCTATATGGAACAGCCGCTAGGTTTCACATCCAGTGATACTGATCACAAGGTTTGCAAGCTGCAAAGGTCCATATATGGACTTAAGCAAGCATCTCGGAGCTGGAACACTCGTTTCAATGATGTGATCAAAAAGTTTGGTTTCATCAAAAATGAAGAGGAACCGTGTGTTTTCAAAAAGGTCAGTGGGAGCGCTGTTGTCTTCCTCGTATTGTACGTGGATGACATCCTCCTTATTGGGAATGATATTCCCATGATGACAACAGTCAAATTATGGTTGTCCAAGAAATTCTCCATGAAAGACCTAGGTGAAGCATCCTTTATTCTAGGAATTAAGGTCTATAGGGATAGACCGAATAGGATGCTAGGACTTTCACAGAAGATGTACATAGAGAAAGTACTAAAGAGGTTTAGTATGGAAAACTCTAAGAGGGGATTAATACCCTTCAGACATGGTATTCATCTTTCCAAGAAGATGTGCCCTAGCACACCTGAGGAAATAGAACGCATGAGCAAGATCCCTTATGCTTCTGCAATAGGGAGCCTCATGTATGCCATGCTATGTACACGACCTGATATAGCCCATGCTGTGAGTGTCACAAGCAGATATCAGTCAAATCCAGGTGAAGAACACTGGACTTCTGTGAAATGTATCCTTAAGTACTTGAGAAGAACTAAGGATATGATGTTGGTCTTTGGTAATGGAGAACTCCAAGTCCAGGGATACACAGACTCGGATTTCATGTCCGATATAGATGATCGAAAGTCGACATCTGGGAGTCTGTTTGTGTGCAATGGTGGTGCTGTCAGCTGGAAGAGTTTCCAAGCAAACGGTGATAGCAGATTCCACCATGGAAGCAGAATATATCGCTGCATCAGAGGCTGCGAAGGAAGCATTCTGGTACAAGAAGTTTGCTGCAGAAATTGGAGTAATGCCATCAGATGCCATTCCTCTATACTGCGACAACAATGGCGCCATAGCCCTTGCTAAGGAGCCGAGGTCTCACCAGAAATTCCAAGCACATTGAGCGGCGATACCACCTCATCCGTGATTACCTCGAGAAGGGTTACGTCGAGGTCAAGAGAGTCAACTCCACAGATAATGTGGCAGACCCACTTACAAAGCCGTTGGGCCAGCAGAAGATCGAAGCCCACCTTGAGAAGATGGGACTTAGACTTGTAGCCAATTGGCTTTAGGACAAGTGGGAGATTGTTAGATATATGTGCCCTAGAAGCCAGAATTGGCTGACACTTGTAATACACTTCTAGGGGCAAAATTATAATTTTGACTATAATCAATAAAATGGGTTATTTTCTATCACATATGTGTATTTAGTGTCTGTGATACATCCTTTGAGTTAATGGTAATGATAATTCATATTTTCAAGAGTTGAAAATTTAAGACATGAATAATCATTATTAACTCATAAAATGCTCCCGACCATAGGATCATCACGAGGATGGTGATTGATCCGAAAGGTTGGTGTACAATCGCTTCTCTTTAGTAGATGAGTCTTGAGTCTACGGTGTGGAGACACCGGAGCGAGAGTACAGGTACTCGTTAGAGAACGAGGGCACTGAGCGTGACCACCTCGAGTAGTCATTAGGGAAGTCTACCTTCTCGTCAATGACTGACTCGATGCTGCAGTAGTGTGTCTGGTTCTTTGACCTGAGGTGCATCGGCAGTTCACCTTGAGGGTGTTATAGTTTGACTACACCATTACTCGGTCTCCTAGCCATATGGAATCCCTGAGGTGTATGTTGGCTATAGCATGTTCATTGTAGGAACTGGATGGCATCAAGATGGAATCTATCTACCTCGGTGGTAGAGGAGCAGCCCTATGATGAATCATGAGAATCAAGTCCAGAAGTCCCATGGCCATGGCAGAGTGAAATAATAGAAAGAGTTTCTATTTAGATTTTCACATTGGACTCGAATCGAATGATTACATCATATGACAGAGAACTAGGGTTTGACGAGTTCACCTTAACCCTAATCTGATCGGGGCTCAAGATAGAAGAACTTAATCACACAGGTAGCTGCACCAAGAGGTTCGCATTCAGCTCTGATGGGTTGCCACCATATACTGCTAGGTGTCACTGGTGGATTTTGGGAGCAATTAGAATGATTTAGATGATCGATCATTCTAGCTGTTCGAATCAGAAGAGTTCTGATCCATCGAAAGGAGTTTCGATGATGTCGATGATAGAGATCATGACATATCCCATTACCATACAGAACTGAACCTAACTGGGTCACACAAACAAGGGTTTGAATCTGGTGATCATCAATTGAACTGATCTAGTTCAATTGATCTGAATGAGATTCAATTAGGTTCAAGAAAATCGTGCTAGCACTCGATTGAACCTAACGTTCTTCTTTTACTATCATAAATAAGTTGTCCTGACTGAGCCAAAGGAGTTTGTGCTCAATCAGAGGCCTTCATATGGTCTGACTGGAGGTTGTCCAAGTCAGAAAAGGTTGTCTTATTTTGTAAGACATTACCTGCCATTTTTGGTCACCTGCCATTTCTTGTTCTTTGACTTTGGTCAAAAGTCTACCTTTGACTGGTCAAATGTTGACCATTGACACTTTGACTTTTGACCACATGTCATGCACCTATTGGAGAGCTGGTGGGGGCCTGTCCCCCTGCCAGAACCTGGCAAGGAGGAGGGCGCACGCCACCCTAGGCGTGTGCCCAAGTTGGAGGCGCCCAGGAGTCCCTAGTTGGATAGGGACTCCATCTCCTTTTTGGATTCCAATTAGAGTTCTCCTAAGAACCAACTTTGACTGGTCTTAGGCACCCTCTAAGGAGGAATCCAGGGGACTCTATTCCCACCAATCAGATTTAGATCTGATTTCATAAAGGGTTGTGATTGGTTGGGAAGAAGAGGAGTTGGATCACGCTTAGTCTATAAATAAGACCCTGCACCCAACTCAAAAAGTGTGATTGAAAGTAGGATTGAATCATAATTTTTCATGCCCCAAGGCTGCCTCTCCCCTCTTCCTCCATGCCAAACTCACCTTCTCCCTCTCCTCTCCACGTCCAAAAGAGTTTTGGAGCTTGGTTGGTGCAATCCAGATCAAAGAAAGGTGACTGAAGGCTAGAAGGCTGCACTGCTGTAAAGAACGACTGCTGATCTTCGAAAGAAGTTTTGAAGATCCTCTAGATCAGATTCAGATTTGATTTTTGGAGACGTGATAAAGAAGAAGAGGATCTCTAGATCCAGCCCGAGTGGATATCGGTAGAGGCCAGGTACTTGCATGGCTAGATCCAGAACCTTTCACTACTTATAGGATCATCAACGGGTAATAGGATTATCCACTTTAAGGTAAATTAAATCTAATTTAATTTATCTAATTTTATTTTAAATTTTAGAATGATAATAATCAAATCTAAAATATCTTAGATCTGATCTGGATCAAAGAGAAAAATTTTAAAATATATCTCTTGATCTGATCAGATCTAAACGAATCTGATCCAAAAAATTAGGATTTACCCTTCAGAAGGCATCGTCTGTAGTGCCATCTACAATGGATTGATGGTGACAGCCATCGTCACCTGGTAGCAGATCGCTGTCGCCTACAGTAGACTGATGGTGATAGCTGCAGCCATCTGATACTGAGCCATATGGGATCAAATGGAGGGTTGAAGAGCTTTGACGTGTACCCATTTCGGAGGAGTTCAGACTTTCGAAAAAAATATGGCTGGAGAGGATCGCCCGAGAGGAACAATAGCTGAAGAAGTCCGAAAGGAGTTCGGCTCCCGTAGGCATCCGTCTGAAGGAGGGATGCAGGAATCCAACCGGAGGAGGTGTTTGGGAGGAGTCTGACTCTTGAAGAAGTTCGACTGAGGGGATGTTTGGAAGGAGTCTGACTGGAGCTTGGCTGCTGAGGAGTTCGGCCGCTAAGAAGTTTGGCCATTGAGGAGTTCGGCTCTTGAGGAAGTCCGACCAAAGGGACGTCAAGGAGGAGTCCGACTGAAGTTCGGTTGCTGAGGACATAGGCCTATACACATCCTTACCTGTATCAGACTGTCCTTGGTAAGACATTAGCATGAATTTTATTCTAGGCTTACCTAAGACAGTTAGGAAGCATGATTCAGTTCTAATGGTTGTAGATAGGTTTTAACAAATGATCCAATTTTTGCCCTGTTGCTAAACGTCGGACACTTCGAAAGTTGCAAGAATATACTTTGATGAGATTGTTAAATTGCATGGATTATCCAAAACCATTATTTCTGATAGGGATGTTAGATTCATGAGCTACTTTTGAAAAATCCTATGGCACCTTCTTGGCACAACATTAAAATTTTCTTCCGTCTTTCACCCACAAATAGATGGTCAGACTGAAGTGGTCAATAGGAGTCTTGGAAATTTATTGCGTTGCTTGATTGGAAAACATATGGGTAACGGGGATCTTTTATTGCCCCGAGCTGAATTTGCATATAATAGCTCTGTTAATAGATCCATTGGCAAGAGTTCTTTTGAAGTAGTTCATGGATATCAGCCTAGAAAACTAATAGACCTTATCCCACTGCTCATGCATGCTAGAATTTTTAAATTTGCAGAGTCATTTGCACAGCATGTCAAGAGTTTACATAAAGAGATCAGTAAAAAAATTAGTATTAGTAATAAAGTTTATAAATAGAATGCAAATTCTCATCGACGTACCCAAGAATTTATGGAAGGAGACTATGTGATGGTTCGAATGAAGCCTGAACAATTCCCATCAGAAACCATCAAAAAGTTACATGCTCGAGGAGCAGGTCTATTTAAGATTTTAAAGAAGATCAGACCAAATGCGTATGTTATGAACTTACCTTCTGATTTTGGGATTAGCACTATTTTTAATGTTGCAGATCTCGTCGTCTATAAAGAGCCAACTTAGATACCTAGTGAGTCATTTGAGTCTGAACCAACCTTTGAGAGAGAGCCTATTACTAAATGTCTACCGACCAAAATATCAAAACATGATCAGATTGAGAGAATTTTGGATAAGCAGATCATCTCCATACGGAATTGAGGCTATCAGTGGTACTTAGTTAGATGGTGAGATCGACTGAAGTTTGAGAATACCTGGATCACTCGAGAGGAGCTGCAACGTATTGATCTCGATTTACTTGAGCATCACTAGAGCAAAATCGACCCCCACTTAACAGGATCGAGTTCTCCCCACCCTGAGAGAATTGGTACGGACACCAGAGCCAACAGAAGTCGGCAACATAATTTAGATTCAATTTGGATTGAAGAAGCCATATCAGAATAACTCTACTTCAGTTATTTTATTCTAGTCCTTTTAATTTAGTTAATTAGTTCTTTTGATGCATTTAGTTTTGGATCCATAGGACCATACTTGGGTTTATTTTGGATTGAGCTTTATTTGAAAAGAGACCATTATAAAGAAGCAAGCTTGGTCCACGTCTTCTTTAGAGCCACCACCCTCCACATGCCCAGGGAGAAAATACATATGCCAACATGTGCCATGCCCAAGGATCCTCATGCCAAGTTGTGCTAGACTTCAAGCGCTCATATGGAGTTTCTTTTCTTTCCTAGGATTCCTTAAGAGTTCTTAATTTCTTACTTATTTTATTAAAAGACTGATTTCTTTCCTATGATTTCTTAAAAAATAGATATGATATATTATTGTATTTGGAAACCATACATAATATTTTACTTTTTTGTTGGAAGGATTGATTTTTTTTTGTAAAAAAATAGAATTCTTAAAGAAATAGGATCCTAGGATTCTATATAAACCCATGTATCTTTCATGAATGAGACAATGAATGAATGAATCAATTTATAATTTTCACAAACACTTATGTTGGTCTCTCTGAGAGGGAGAGGGTGTGAGACCCAAAATCGCCCCACGAGGGGAGGGTATGAGGCTCACCTTTTTCTATCTCTTTAATCTTCATTTTCTTAAGATTCAGTGTTCCTACGATTCTGATTCATTTTCATCATCTACCTATATAAGCCTATTCCACCAACAGAAGATCTGTCTCCTTCAAGATTTTTATTTATCATGCGAAGAGAGAAAGAGTGATCTATTATTCTATAGATCAAACATTAACAAGGACCTTCGTTCCTTCTCAACTGATCTTTGATTCTTTTACTTATTTTTTTTTAGATCTGATGTTGGTAAAGATCCAGTTCTTTATCGATAGATCTGCTTGGTTAAAAAATTAAGAGCCCTAATCATGGTAGTTTCTTAACTACCATGAACCGGATTCTTCTTATCTTTTTTTTGAATTTCTTGCGGACTTAATTTCTTGCTATCTTTCATTTCATTTATATTTTTCTTTTTGTAATTATTCATGAGCATGTTTAATTTTTGCTATCTATCTATTTACTTTATTATTGCTTCTTATTTACTGATATCTAAAATAGCATTTATCAGCATCATTTAGATTGATCGTACTTTGGTCCCATGTCAATCAGTCACGCCTCCTGAGTAGAGTTTAGGCAACTATACTGTCTGTCCTGAAAATAATGTACCACGATCGGATGTGATTTATTATTGACGAATGGAAGAAAACTTTATGTTTTCTTTTCTTTTTTTTTTTTAAGCTGTCCCGCATCAGCATGTCTACTGGGACCCAGGCAAAGACGTCAGCATTCCTCCGCAAAAAGATAATGAGCTGCTCTCGGACTTCATCTTCTAAGCTAGAATCGATCTACACCGTATGCTCCATACTTTCATCATCCAGAGGGATGGTCACAAGATCTTTCTTGGGCTGGCCCCGCTCTTTAGTAAAATCGTCGTGGACATCCAGCCCATCAATCGGGCAAGGATCGAGTTGGCTTCCTTTTTGTGAGGCGATGGAGTAGCAGTGCTTGGCCAAAGCTTGATCTTCCTTGATCTCCCCTATTCTGGTGCCTGTTGGAAACTTTATTTTCAAGTAGTAGGCTGATACCACGGCTCAGAGTGCATTTAGATCAGGTCGATCAAGAATGGCGTTGTAGACAAAAGGGACCTTTACGACCAAAAAGTCGACCTATGCCCTGGCCTATTTTGAGAATTGCCCTACAGCCATAGATAGCATTATTATTCCTTTAACTAGCACACCATCGCCAGTGAAGCCCACTAGTGGATAGTTCATAAATCCGAGGTGGTTATTGGATAGAGACATTTTAGAGAAAGCATCGTAAAATAAAATATCGACGGAACTTTCATTATCTATTAGAACGCGGCGTATATCATAGTTAGCAATGTTTAAAGAGATTACAGCCGCATCATTATACAGGAATTTAACTCCTTGCGCATCTTCGTTGGTGAAAGTGATGGGCTCCTCAGTCCTCCACCTCTTCATAGGCTTCACTGACCCACAGGCCTCCTCACGTCGAAGTCCTCCAGAGATTGTATTGATGATACCGAGGGATGGTCGATCTCCTGGTTGCTTCTCCCTTCTTGATGGCTCTGATTACAGTAATATCCTTGACCGATCTTTCCTCATCTCTGATCGACGTCTCAGAAATTGGCCCAATCGATCCTGTCTGATGAGCTCCTCGATCTCATCCTGGAGTTGAATACATTCTTTAGTATCATGATCGTGGTCACGATGATAGAGGGCAAAATTTATTGGAATTACGCTTGTCGGGATGAGTATGCATTCTTTCCAGCCTCGGCAACTACTTTCTAATTTTCATCAGCACCTGGGTTTTTGGAGCATTGAGGGGAGCGTAGTTATGAAACCTTCTGAGGGGGAAGCCCCGCCGTGCCCTTCCATCAGGACTTCTTTATCTCCGAACCCGGGAAGGAGTTCGAACTCGCTTGCACTCAGAGAGAATTCTGGAGCACGACTGAACCTTGCTCGACTTTTCTTCAGCTACGAGCATACTCGATTCGTCCATCCGCCACTCTCCGATAGCTTTACTATCCTTGGCCTTAAAGGCCTTTTTTGCTCGGGCGTAACCTTCAGCCCGAGCCACCATATCAATAAGCTCTCTAGGATATTTCTTCTCAAGAAAGAACAGCAGATCATTCTTCTGAAGGTTGTTCTTTAGTATGGCTATAGCGATAGACTGATCCAAATTATGGACCTCCAAGGCAGCAGCATTGAACCGGATGACATAGGCCTAGATGGACTCCCCTTCCTTCTACTTAATGTTAATGAGAAAGTCTGAACCACGACGGAGGTGTCGGCTGCTGACGAAATGAGCCACAATCTAGTGGCTCATCTGATCGAAGAAGAAGATGGTACCCGACTTAAGGATCGAGTACCAATTCCTGATTGCTTCCTTCAAAGTGGATGAAAAAGCTCGGCATAGAATAACGTCTGCAACACCATGGAGCAGCATCATTATCTAAAAGGCCTTCAGATGGTCGATCGGATCAGTAGTTCCGTCATAGCTCTTGAACTAGGAAAGCTTGAAGTTCGATGGGATAGATTCCTGCATAATTTTCTAAGAGAAAGGAGGGTCAATGCAAATGTCATTGCCATGGGAGGAGAAAGCATGGCAGAGTTCTTCGATCCGTTGATTCATTTTCTATAGTTTTTTGTCTAGAAGATCCTCACGATCGCGGATCTCCAAAGTCTTCTAGCTGAATTGGGGAAGAGTTCCCCCAGGGGTTGAGTCGTGATCAAAGCAGGGGTTCTCCATCCTCTGCTTTCCCTTTTTGAAGGTCACCGACTGACTTGCCCAAGTCGATCATCTCTAGACTGGGTCCTGGAGTTTCAGAGAAGACCGCTCCGACTGAATCGATGCTAGGGACTGCTACTGCATGGCTTACACTACTTTAGTGAGACCGCAAACCTGTTGGACCAGTAGGTTGAACTGCTCTGCATCGATCATTGCAGTTGGTGGAGCTCGAGATATAGGAGATGAAACAGGGGCGAGTAGATCTGGATGAGATCTAGCCATGGAGGTGGTTGACCATCGGGTTGAAGCCTTCTTGGGAGGCATCTTTGTTAGAAAGAAAATTCTAAATCGAAAGAAGAAAAATCTCTGCTGGGCATCCCTTTAAGAACAAGGGAACCTCAAGAATGAGATGAGCCCTTTCTCTAGCACTAATCCTGTTGGTGCAAAATCTAGTTATCGTCGAAATCGAGGCTGGAGTCGAAGAAGATGAGGTCACCGTTGGTGACCTGCAAAACAAGTCTCATTCGGAGTCGGCGGTGGTGGCTCCAGCAAGATCCTTCGATGATCAAGTTAGTTCTTTCAGCCAACAGAAATGGAGTGTTCAAAAAGATTTTAGGAGAGTTTTTTAGAAAAAAATCAAGAGCTTGGAAAAGAAGGCGTATCTAGAAGATCCCTTATATAGGCAAAGCCCGTAATAAACTAATAGTGACAGTTGTAACCATCTGGTAGTAGGCCGTTCAGGGCCACGTGCAGTTTATTATGAAGAGTAGTATCTATTGTCACGATATGCTAGCCTATTAGGACCTGATAGCTGAAGTTCGGATAAGATAGCTGCAGGAGATGAAGGATTTCTAGTTTTTGTTATTCCAGTGGGGCTCGGAGGTCATCGAGGTTGATTGTGCGTAGGCTGTCACATGCTATTTACTATATCGACGGCGTGTGCCGAGGTCCTTTTGGACTGCTGGAAGGGGTTCGAACGAAATCTTGTTGGGAGAGAAGGTCGATCGAGCGGGGCCCTTCAAGTAATTGGAAGAAGAAGTCCGGGAGGAGTTTGACTGGTGGAGAAGTTCGGAAGGAGTTTGACCATAAGAAAAATCCGGCAGGAGTTCGACTGGTGAAGATGTGCAGAAGGAGTTCGACCGGCGGAGAAGTTCGGAAGAAGTTCGACCGTAAGAGAAGTCCGATTGAAGAAAAAATTTTAAAAAAGTTCGACTGGCCTCCAAGCTGATCGGGCTAAACTACCCATGGGACCACTTTCACTGGTCAAATTCATCCAAAGGGGATCCAATGATAGAAGGATGATCGGGATCGCTCTGAGATCAGACATTTAGCCAAACTTCGATGAAAGTGGATTTCTTCCCAACAGACTTTCTCTTCTATTTTTCACCCTTGGAATCATCCAGTGATTTAGGACCATGCTTTTTATTTTCTTGGTTTTCTGAACATGTATAATTTTTCTCTTCTTCAAATTATTTATCCTTATCTCTTTCTCTAACCTGCCCTTTCCCACGTGGAAGTTAGACCTCAATCCTCTGTTCTTTATATGAGAAAATCATGACCATTGAAATCGACTTTTGAAAGCCGCAAGGCATTTGCTAAGGAGACTCACAGTCCATCACATTCACTCTTGTAGAACACCAACTAACGTAAAGTCCTTTGAATTGTTACTATTAATTATATTAATCATAAACCTGGTATGAATAGACTCCACCACCAAAGTCCCCACTAAAAAGGGAAACCTCCACCACCAAATTATCACCGACCAGCTTACCTCAGACTATGGCAATCACAGCGTTGGAAATGAGATCATGCCAGCGACAAACCCTTCCGGACGGAGCGAACGAAAAGGTCACAAAGAGGGTCTTCCAGCGGTAACTGCTGCTCCTGGAGCCGCCAGATACCCGGCGACGATGGCATTTTTTTCTTTTTATGCCTTTCCTCTTAAGAAAGTTAGAATTTTTTTTAAAAGAATAGGAATTTGGTGGGAAAATTGGGAACTTTTTGCTTCTTCGTTGGACTGGGGAAGCAGAGGAGGACGAGGGACATGGAGGAACCGCCCGCGCGCTGAGGCCGGGAAGAGGGCACGAGGGGTCAATGGCCTGGCCTGGACCGGCTCATATCTGATTCCGCATCTCGAGCGACTTCGAAATCCGGATTTTATCGGGCTGGGCTGGACCTAGAACTGGACCCACTCTCGCTTCGATGGCTGACCTGGGCTAATATCCGGTGAAAGCTTGTCTGAGACGACAACTTACTAAGCCTACCCGGTAATTATGGACTCTGTTCATTTCCAAATCTATCTGTCTATATGTATATTAAAATAAAGATTTCTATCACCTTTCACCATGTCCATGTGTTTCTACCGGCACTACCTGCTACGTCTATGTTTTCACAAGCTTCAATCATGCGAATAGCACTAGTACCATCTCCACTATCTACTGCCAACCCCTCTAAACCCACAGCTAAGGTAGAGGTCATTAGTGGTGAGGTGGGTGTTGGCGCAGGCAAGGAGGTCGAGGAGGCAGATGCAGGGGCGGGCGGCGGCAAGAGCTGTGGAAAGGTTGCTAGCGACAGCACGGGCTTCTAAGTAGGCATTACGGGAGGAAAGAAGAGGGCCGGCGGCGGACTGAAAGGCAGCGTTGGAGTTGAAGAGGGCGGATTTGAGGGAGTGGATGTCGGAAAGGAGGGAGCGGAGGTTGTTGACGGTGCAGATGAAGTCTTGATAATGAACTTTGCAGACTTCTTCGATCTCGGATTCTTTGGAGCGGGCGAATTGGTGGAGGGAGTGGAGGAGGGATTTGGGATGACCAGAGGCGAAGGGCTTGTGGATGAAGGGGCCCAGGTCCTCGCCATTACAGATCACCGAGTAGAGTTGAATGAGATCCTTCCACTCCATCTCGTCCTTAGCAGCCACTGAGGAATTGGGACCGATACTCTTGTAGTGGAGTGGATAAAGTTGAATTTGGATAAACGAACGGTAAATCTAATTGGAATCGATGGGACTGCATCATTTCAGAGCAGAAGCATGGATGGTTGTGATTTGCCTCTAATTATTTTTTGAGTAAATTATCTTGACTCCTCTTAGATTTGATGTAATTAAATGATCGCATTCAAAAATTTAAATATTATTATCTCTTTTTTTTCGTTCTTGATTTAGATGTGTATTTAAAAAATAGTAGATATTTTTTTTTTAAAAAAAAAAAATTTGCTTCACAGAGGGTTATCCCTTCTCACCCATGTTATTGTCAGTTTTTCTGTATTGAAAAAAATCATCTATTAAACTTTCAATTCAGGTTAGGGCATCATTATGGCACACCTTTCGATATATGTTGTAGGAATGGGTTCATTGTTAGATTACATTTTTTTCCCCAATGGCCTTCTTTCTTGCATTAGTAATGTACAAAGTGCTCTGCATCTCTTGATGGGTCCCTTTTTGGGCACAACAAGTGGAATTGTTAGCACCAATGTCGAGTTCGTGTGTAAGATGTTTGATGAAATGCCTAGGAAAGGATTGGTTTTTTTGGAATGTCATGATTGCCATCTATGCAAACAACCCCATAGCAGCAGAAGCAGTAGAACTCTTCTTGTTGATGGAGAAGGAAGGAGTAGAACCCGACGCAATTACATTTGCTAGTGTTCTTCCTTCTTACGGGGACATGACAGCTCTCTCGGTGGGAATTCGAATTCATGAGTTCATCAAAAGAAAGAGAATGTTAGCGCTCGAGAATTCACTGATGGACATGTATGCTAACTGTGGATGCCTAAAGATTTCGAAAGAGGTCTTTGATAGTATGAAAGCTAGGGATGTTGTATCCTGGACTTTGATCATTGCAGCATTGGCATGCATGGAAATGACCGAGAAGCCATCATCCTCTTCGAACAAACGATTGAAAGTATTTTCTTTGACTACAAAATTTTCAATTTATGGGGCGACATGTGGCTACCTGACGGGGATCGCTAGCACGTGGATGCGCTGGAGGATGAGATCAGTGGCTTTGTGGATAGATTGCCGCTAATTATATGGTACGAGCCTCCTTCAGATTAGAGTTAAAGTCCAAACTGTGGATGTGCAAGTGGGCCCCAACATATTCAATTCTTTTCGAGAGCCTCTAGATCTCCCCTTTGGCAATGGTGAGCGAGCTCCGAAGATGAAGAGCCACAATAGGCATATAAAAAAATCTTAAATTTAAAAAAAAATAATAAAATAACTTATAATCACAAAATATTTTTTATTATTTTAATTATTTTTAAAATATATATAAAATAGATATTAATAAATTAATAAAATAAAATATTTTTAAAAAAAATTATATCTCGTGCATGGCACGAGGTTATAAACTAGTTATATATATTAAAATAGAGGCATCAACCTCCGTCCGCTTCGTGTAAGCCTAAAAAAAAAACTAAAATTAGAAAAGGAATCAAAAATGTTGCGAGGGTCGCCTATCTTGCCAGCGGTGTAGGCCCGAAGTACAATGCTGACATCCTTCATTAAAGAAAAAAAAAAATAAAGCTTGAAAATGAATCGAAAATAAGAAACCGCTCATCCTCCATCTTGCCTCTACCTACTAGCACATTAATCCTCCCTTCCCCTGCCCTCACCCATGGTGCACCGCCAAAGTCGCTTCCAGGGTCGTCTATCTCGCCAATGGTGTGGGCCTGGAGTATAATGCCAACGTCTCCCATTTCACTATCTACTGAGACTTCCGCCTAGGCCACTCTACTTAGCCGCCTAGGAGCCCGGTGTCGCTCCGCCATGGCAGCCGCTCAAATAGTGGTTGGGACCCCTGAGGTCCCTATTCGGTCGCTCCAAAGCCTATCACCCAATTGGAATTCTTGAGGATAGAAAAAATGAAGGAAAAATGGAAAAACATAGGAACAATCAATGGAAACAAAGGAAAAAATTTAAGGATAAGACCTTTCCCATATAGATGATCATTATTTTTCTTTTCACTATATTTTCTTTTTATTTCATTATCTTTTTCAGAGATATATGGGGAAGGAGAGCACTTGAGAGAGAATAGAGGGGTTTCTTAGGTTCCGATTAGATTTTTTCTCATGAGATCATGTGCGAGTTGTGGTGTGAGTTGGTTCCTTGAGGTTTTGAGAGCTTAATCTTGGTAGAAGCATGATATTTTGTAGGGTTAAAGATTTTTTATGAAAAAGAGGAAAAATAGGAAAGACATGCTTAAAGGTAGTTGAGCAAAGTTCTCCATTTATATTGTGAAAGTCTATGTTAATGATAGGAGTTTCTACTCAATTATTGTTAGATTTTATTGCTTAATATACAACATAAGTTTTGCCATTGATGCATTTCTTTGATAATCATTTGTTAAATTATTTTATTATATTTTAAGAATAGTTAAAAAGAGGAGAAAATATGTATGCCCTATGTATCGCATGGGCCGATGTTAATAAGTTGATATTAACAATAAAAGTTTCTACTTATATTTCAAAAATATTTGAAAAAATAAAAAAAAATCATATCCTATATAAGTGATATATTAGTTATTTAAGGACTCCTTAGAATGAGTGTCAATATTCTCGATTCGGATGAGATCGAGGCTTTCTGAGAGCTTCTTGAGCTCCGACCATCATGATAATGGAATGAATACTAATATAATATAGGAAGAGGGTCGGAATTTTAGCAAGAGCTAGGCCATAAGAGATTCACGAAAAAATCTAAATTTAAAAATAATAAAATAGCTTATAATCGATGCTATATATAAAAAAAATATTTTTTATTATTTTTAAATATAATAGTATAGATATTAATAAATCAATAGAATAAATATTTTTTTTAAAAAAAATTGCATCCGATGCATAACATGGGTTATAAGCTAATTTATTAATTAAATTATTTTTATGATAACCAATTTTTTTTCAAAAAAATCCTGACCACGGTGCCATTGGAGAGTAGGTGTAGTAGACCGATTTGTCCTAGGTTTTGGTTAAGTAATGGGCTCTAATGAGCATCCAATTACGGTGAAATTGGAACCATCAGAAAAAAAAATAAATAAAATAACGGGCTAAGTAGCACAAGCTAATAAGGGAAATATTTTATGCATTGCGAACCGTGCAGTCTGTTTACTACTCATGATAATTGGCACATGCATGGAATCGAAAAAAAAAAATTTTGACCATTAACCCCGCATGTGCCGATCACCACGAACGTACGGCGCGTGCAATGCAATAAGAATTTCTCAAGTTAATAATAACTTTTTTTTCTAGACGTAAGGTGCAAGAAATTCAAATTTTTTCCGGTCTTATATACAATATAATTAATTTTATTCATAAAATTGGTCTCTCCGCCAACTAATTTGCCCATAAAATGTAAAAACCTGGCAACAACAAAAATTATATATCTTTCAGAATGGGGTAGTTCGTTTCGTAGTAGTAATTTGTTTTTTCCTGATCTCTAATTGATTAATCGGCAAGCTCCTTGATCTCCTGGGTAAAACTAGATATATAATTGATTTTGGGTTACAAATTTGGCCATTACAATAACGCAAATCACATACTGAGAAAATGGCACATCTAATTTAAACCATGCTCCCGCATGAGATTTATATACTCGATCGACCATTTTAAAATATGCAAAAATGCTTGACGGCGTACTTTACGATGTCCAAGTCGTAGGAAACTAAAATTTACTAATTCTTATGGGCTTTAGGTGGAGAGATCTATGCTAATTATTTTATGATGCGCAACATATAATATTTTACTGCATGCTTGCATGCAACTAGTATCAATATCAATTGGCTTGCCCATCATATTATTGTTCGGTTGTTACTGGATTACATTATTTGTATTATCTCAGATGTACCGGCTCCAGAATAAATTAGAAAGAAAGAAAGAAACATCCATTCATATATCAACAAACAAGGAGATCACATTATAAAAAAATTGCAAGCTAGCCCTGATAAAGATCATCACAAAGTTACAAATATCGGCCGTTCCGTATTAATAATTAACCCAGTGCCTACAATGATTAACCAAATGATTTTATTTAAGATCGGCTGTCATTAAGATACATCCAAGAGATGCAATAATAGTTCATCATTAATTTGCATGATGCGTTGGAGTACATTTGGAAGCGCAGAGCAAATGACTTCTAATGCATTATTGCCGAGAAGATAAAAACATGCAAGATGGGAGCAGTTAGCGGTTAAACGCTTCTCACGTTCCATTCCGTTTTTTTTTTTAAATCTTTCTTGTCGCTTGTGGGATCTTTCGGCAGCTTGGCAGTGACTAAATTTGTCTTCCGAGAAAAGTCCAAGCTTATCATGCAACGGGCTCGCTCTCGAAGGGGTAAAAGGCCGACCAACCCCCTTCCTTCTCTTTTGTTGGTCTTTGGTGAAAACCAAACCCCTTCTCTTTAAAGTCGCATTTGTCCACCGTAGTTTGCTTTCCATCCGAGTTGCCCAATCTTTATAGGCGTCTGATGGATTCGCTTCCAAAGTTAATTAACCTCGCTTTATTCCCTCGTAACTAGATTTATTGAAATAACAGCTTATGGTCTAAGATGCCTCGGGTGCATATGCTAGCTTTAATGAAATAACAGCTTTGAAGCTGAATATGATTCATTATTCTGAAAGCTTTTTCTTTTTCTTTTTTTCTTTTTAATATGCTTAATTGTGGATAGATATGTACCTATTGTAAGCTTCTTTTTTTTTTTTTTTTTTTTTTAGAGTAATGGTGGAGGAAGTGAGATGCTTCCCACAATTTATTGATCAACAAATTGTTTACGACGATGAGTACTAACAGTAGGGAAAAAATTGTACAAAGGGGTGAGGAAATTAAGATGCTGCAAAGTTGCAATAAAACTCAAAGAGATCCAACCACAAGACGCAAGCCAATAGTTTTGTTGCACAGATTCCGTAATCTTACATGGGGTTTGCGTTGTGTACAATTCATTGGATTCTTTCAAATACGAATGACATCAAGAAAGGATGCGAGATTGACAAACCCCTAGAAAACAATTGAGAGGGCCTGGACCGATCCACTCCTTGGCAATCATATATAGTAATTTTGCTTCAGCTTCATAATTGCTGGGGCAATTGAATCTGCTTCCTCGTTTTGATTTTTTTAATCAAAGTCGACAACAAAATTAACAACGAACTCATTATCTCAACATCCAACTCACCATCGATGATAAAATTGACAGCAGACTGTCAATTGGTAAATTGATTGACGGTGGTTGTCAATTGACTTTCCCAGTAGATAGAGCGATTTAAATAAATGCCTAACCACTAGCCAGTTGAAACATTAGACTGCTGGTCGATGGTGAATGGTACAACAACAGCATCAATATATAGTCGGCGTAATGCTTACCTTCATACAGTCGGCTCATCAAAAACTGCTAGCGTAGAATGCGCGTAACATTCATTCATGGGTTGTTGGGAACAAACTCCGCTTCCATCAAAGTCTAGTCTGATGCTCAGCCTAATGCAACCGGTAGTCACGGAAGAACCTCAGTGATCGAGTTCCTCCAATCGGACTCCTATGGGAGCCAAACTTCCTCCGAGATTCTCCTTCAATCGGACTCCTATGGGAGCCAAACTCCCTCCGAGGTTCTCCTCTAGTCGGACTCCTGCGGGAGCCGAATTTCCTCCGAGGTTCTTCTTCAGTCAGACTCCTACAGTAGCCAAACTTCTCAGCGGCCGAGTCCCGACCGAACTCTTCAGCGGTCGAGCCCCTCCAGTCGGACTCCTACAGGAGCCGAACTTCCTCCGAGGTTCTTCTTCAATCGGGCTCCTACGGGAACCGAACCTTCTTTGAACTCCACAATGGTCGAGCTCCAACCGAACTCCTCAATGATCAAGCCCTAGCCGAACTCCTTCCAAATCGCTCCTACAATCAAATTTCTCTAGGAGCTGAACTCCTTCCGGATCGCTCCTACAGTCGGACTCCTCCAATAGTCGGACTTCTTCTAGAATTCTCCTTTAGCCAGATTCCTCAAGGAGCCAAACTCTTTCCGGATTGCTCCTATAGTTTGAACTCCTCTAGGAGCCGAATGTTAGATATATGTGCCCTAGAAGCCAGAATTGGCTGACACTTGTAATACACTTCTAAGGGAAAAATTGTAATTTTGATTAATATCAATAAAATAAATTATTTTCTATCACATATGTGTATTTAGTGTCTGTGATACATCCTTTGAGTTAATGGTAATGATAATTCATATTTTCAAGAGTTGAAAATTTAAGACATGAATAATCATTATTAACTCATAAAATGCTCCCGACCATAGGATCATCACGAGGATGGTGATTGATCCGGAAGGTTGGTGTACAATCGCTTCTCTTTAGTAGATGAGTCTTGAGTCTACGGTGTGGAGACACCGGAGCGAGAGTACAGGTACTCGTTAGAGAACGAGGGCACTGAGCGTGACCACCTCGAGTAGTCATTAGGAAGTCTACCTTCTCGTCAATGACTGACTCGATGCTGCAGTAGTGTGTCTGGTTCTTTGACCTGAGGTGCATCGGCAGTTCACCTTGAGGGTGTTATAGTTTGACTACACCATTACTCGGTCTCCTAGCCATATGGAACCCTGAGGTGTATGTTGGCTATAGCATGTTCATTGTAGGAACTGGATTGCATCAAGATGGAATCTATCTACCTCGGTGGTAGAGGAGCAGCCCTATGATGATCATGAGAATCAAGTCCAGAAGTCCCATGGCCATGGCAGAGTGAAATAATAGAAAGAGTTTCTATTTAGATTTTCACATTGGACTTGAATCGAATGATTACATCATATGACAGAGACTAGGGTTTGACGAGTTCACCTTAACCCTAATCTGATCGGGGCTCAAGATAGAAGAACTTAATCACACAGGTAGCTGCACCAAGAGGTTCGCATTCAGCTCTGATGGGTTGCCACCATATACTGCTAGGTGTCACTGGTGGATTTTGGGAGCAATTAGAATGATTTAGATGATCGATCATTCTAGCTGTTCGAATCAGAAGAGTTCTGATCCATCGAAAGGAGTTTCGATGATGTCGATGATAGAGATCATGACATATCCCATTACCATACAGAACTGAACCTAACTGGGTCACACAAACAAGGGTTTGAATCTGGTGATCATCAATTGAACTGATCTAGTTCAATTGATCTGAATGAGATTCAATTAGGTTCAAGAAAATCGTGCTAGCACTCGATTGAACCTAACGTTCTTCTTTTACTATCATAAATAAGTTGTCCTGACTGAGCCAAAGGAGTTTGTGCTCAATCAGAGGCCTTCATATGGTCTGACTGGAGGTTGTCCAAGTCAGAAAAGGTTGTCTTATTTTGTAAGACATTACCTGCCATTTTTGGTCACCTGCCATTTCTTGTTCTTTGACTTTGGTCAAAAGTCTACCTTTGACTGGTCAAATGTTGACCATTGACACTTTGACTTTTGACCACATGTCATGCACCTATTGGAGAGCTGGTGGGGGCCTGTCCCCCTGCCAGAACCTGCAAGGAGGAGGGCGCACGCCACCCTTGGCGTGTGCCCAAGTTGGAGGCGCCTAGGAGTCCCTTGTTGGACAAGGACTCCATCTCCTTTTTGGATTCCAATTAGAGTTCTCCTAAGAACCAACTTTGACTGGTCTTAGGCACCCTCTAAGGAGGAATCCAGGGGACTCTATTCCCACCAATCAGATTTAGATCTGATTTCACAAAGGGTTGTGATTGGTTGGGAAGAAGAGGAGTTGGATCACAGCTTAGTCTATAAATAAGACCCTGCGCCCAACTCAAAGAGATTTAATTCCCCATGCCCCAAGGCTGCCTCTCCCCTCCTCCTCCATGCCAAACCCACCTTCTCCCTCTCCTCTCCACGTCCAAAAGGAGTTTTGGACCTTGGTTGGTGCGATCCAGATCAAGAGAAAGGCGACTGAAAGCTAGAAGGCTGCGCTGCTGCAAAGGACGACTGCTGATCTTCAAAAGGAGTTTTGAAGATCCTCCAGATCAGATCCAGATCTAATTTTTGGAGATGTGATAGAGAAGAAGAGGATCTCTAGATCCAGCCAAGTGGATACCGGTAGAGGCCAGGCACTTGCGTGGCTAGATCCAGAACCTTCCGCTGCATACAGGATCATCAACGGGTAATAGGATTACCCAAATCAAGGTAAATTAAATTTGATTTAATTTATCTTATTTTATTTTAATTTATTAAAATAATAAGAATTAGATCTAAAATATCTCAGATCTGATTAGATCAAAGAAAAAAATTTTTGAAATATATCTCTTGATCTGATTAGATCTGAACGAACCTGGTCCGAAAAATCAGAATTTTCCTTCAACTGATATCAGAGCCAAGGTTCTAAAAGTATTTAGATCTATTTTAAATTATTTAATTAAAAAATAAATAATTTTAGATGTTACAATGAAGATTATCAGATCTGAAATTAAAAAAAAATTAAAATTAGAATGATGGATCTAAGATTAGAAAAATATGCATGACTAGTTCTTAAAATAGAATAGATTCCAATAGATAGTCTTGCATATTTTTAGTTTAATTGATTAAATATTTTAGATTAATTTAATTATTATTTTTGATATTATAATTATTATATAATACTAAAAATAGTAAAATAAAAAAAATATTTAATTTTAAACATCATATGAATATGATTGATGCATGTCTAAACTAGTTGTAGATAGTTCTACATAATTATCTAGATTAGACAATTTATTTTTACGTAGATCAATATTAAATCTAATTTTTAGATTATTATGAGATAATTTAGATTTAAAAATATACATAATTTGATACATGAGATGTATGCAAAATATGCCATGATTAGATCTAATTTATATATGAGATATATGATATAGATCTAAAACTGTTTTGTAGTATTGCATGTTTCTGATTAAGGTGTTCCTCTTGGCTGTCCGATCATAAGAATGAAAAAAAATTTAAAGGCCCTTTCCTCCCATTCGATGGAGTATTCTTATGACGTGTAGGGGAGCTGCACGTTCGTCCTTAATCAGAAATCCAAAACTTACTTTCTACAAAATCCTAGATCCTGAAACCCTAGGATTTATTGTGCATATTTTGTTTATGAACCCTACTTAATTAAAAATTAAAATTATGAAATATTAATTAGATCTAAAATTAAGAATTTCAGATCTAAGACATATTCATAATACTAGGTTCGAGCTTAGGTAGCTCAATTAGGTCTAAGCGGTTGATCAAACCAAATCAAGAGTTGGTTAGAGGGGATCAACAATGCTTAAATTGACTAGCCTAATAGAATTAAGTTTGGATCAAGATCGAGTCACGATCAAGCAAGACCTAATTAGGCTCAGAGGTTAGAGTCTGGATTATAGGCTAACCCAATTGGTTCTGACTCAATAATTTAGTGTCTAAAGTAAGTTTGGCACTTACGACCGACTGATTTTTAATTGAAAGCTACTCGACCTGAATATGCTCTTGTACGAGTTAATGGCATATTTTTTCCATCGATCTTACTTACCTGGCCATATCTATTGACACAGTTTTGATCTAAGATGGTCAATAATCTGAGCTAACCCATGCCACTAGGTTAGTCATAATTGTTATGACCATGACAAGTCTAGTTTAATGAGATCTGAATTAATTCTCTCTAAGAAAAGATTAAGTCTGAGGTCTTCCACCATTGTAGATGTGCGGACCCTTTCCGGGGTTGATTGTTCTCGATTGGATACAGTGGCTCAGTTGCACCGAAAAGACACAACCATGTCTATTAGGCATTGGATGCTATGGGCTGGAGGATGAGTTGGGCTCAATATTCTGAATATGGTGAGAAACTCAATTAGAAATCCAGTCTATATAAATGGTGGGTCTGACTTAACTAAGGAGTGGATCAATATTTTGGATACGGTGAGATTCATGAATTAGAGACCAAGTTTAGCTACACCATGATTAGAGAATCATTGAACAAGAGTTGTTCACTCATTGACTAACCCATCACCAATAACTGTTAGGTGAGGTGATGAGTCAGTTGGTGAGACGCACCATCCATTAGAAATCATTAATCGTGAAGATTTTCGCATTCTACAGAGGAAGTATAGAAATTCAAAAAAATAGTGAGAGCTAATTTATTTAAAAATAAAATTCTTAAATAAATTGGTCAAATCATAATTACAGTATCTAACTAAAATCTTTGACTCTCTATAGAAAAATATTTGCGTCCAATCCATTAGCACGTATCCTGGACACACACAGACTGATCGGATCCAATTATAAAGATTAGCTCAGAAACTATAAAATCATTTTGGGTTTCGAAAAGTTAACCCATGTATTGGACCAGGATCCTCCCACCTTACCAGCTCGTCCATCCACTGAACAGAGAGCATCTCTGAAAAAATGGATAGACGAAGATAATAAGGCCAGATATTATATATTGGGCTCGATGTCTGATGAGCTCCAGCACCAACATGAAGATATCGGAACTGCTCGCCAAATATTGGCTCACCTATAGGAGATGTTTGGTGAACAGAGTCGTGCAGCCAACTATCAAATCATGAAATAACTTTTTAAGGCTAAGATGCGTGATGGGCAGTCAGTCCAAGATCACTGTCTGATAATGATCAAGGATATGAAAGAGCTTGAGAAGCTCGATGTAAAGTTAGACTTGGACCTGCAGAATGATATTATTCTACAATTCTTGACTGATGCATATGGGCAATTCATCATGAATTACCATATGCATAAACTTCAAAATTCCTTAGTTGAATTAATGAATATGCTGGTCACCACTGAGCTTTCTATGAAAGATTTTAAAGGCTCAGTTCTTGCTATGAAATGGACTTCTTTCAAAAGAAAGTCTTATGGAAAGAAAAAGAAGTCTGTGAAAAAGCAGATGGAAGAAATAAAGAAAAAGAAGGCAGAGCCGAAGAAAAAGATGGATGTCAAAGAAAAGTATTTTCATTGCAACAGCGACGGCCATTGAAAGCGAAACTGTCCGACTTATCTGGCCAACCTAAAGAACAAGAAGGAAGGTCCTTCTGAAGGTATGCTCATTATTGAGTCTAACCTTACAGTTTCTTCTGCATCCAGTTGGGTGCTTGACTCTGATTCTAGTGCTCATCTATGCACTTTCATGCAGAATCTTGAGGATAGCAGAAGGCTGAGGGATGGAGACATGATCCCATGCATCGGTAATGGAGCAAGAGTTGCTGCAGTAGCCGTGGGAATATACCCTCTTCGATTACCATCTGGTTTAGACTTAGTTTTGAAAGACTGTTATTATGTGCCAGCAGCTAGCAGAAATTTGATTTCTGTTTCATGCTTAGCACAAGAAGGCTATGTGATTACCTTCTTTAAGGACCATTGTAACATTCTTTATGAAAGAAATAAAGTTGTAAATGATTTTCTTATTAATGATCTTTATCAGCTACATATTGATGTACCTATTCTAACTATCGAGCAAAACGTGAATGCCAAATGACCTAGGGATAGTCCAACGATAGATATCTATGGCACCTAAGATTAGGTCATATGCAGAAGATAGGATTATACAAATTAGAGAGAAAATGGACTATTGAGTCCACCGACTTTCGAGTCATATCACTTGTGAATCTTGTCTCCAAGCAAAATGACCAAGCTTCTCTTTTGAGAACATGGGGAGAGGGCCACAGATCTCCTTGCTCTAGACTACTGATGTGTGCGACCCCATTTGATGTGCGCGGCTAGAGGTAATTTTATCTACTTCATTATCTTTTACCGATGATTCTGTTCTAGGTATGGTATGTCATATTCTTTATGAGACACAAGTCTGAAGCTTTTGAAAAGTTCAAAGATTCAGACATGAAGGTAGAAAAAAAAATTGAAATCCATTAAAGATTCTCGATCAGATCGAGGAGGTGAATACCTAGTCGAGATTCCTAGACTACTCTAGGATAATAGCATAGTCTCTCAATGGACTCCACCAGGAAATCTCAACTCAATGGAGTTTCAGAATGGAGAAATCGGACTCTATTGGATATGGTCCGATCCATGATGAGCTTCATAGACCTTCCTGATTTTCTTTGAGAATATTTATTGTTAACTTCTATTTATTATGAATAGGGTTTCTCTAAATCATCCTTACCACACCGTATGAGATATGATTGGTAAGAAACCAAGTCTGAGTGTATCTCAAGAATTTGGGATTGTCCGGCCATGTCAAAAGACAACAAGCGAACAAAGTTAGAGTTTAGGTTCTTTAGAGCTTGATTCATTAGGATATCCTAAAGAGTCATTAGGTTAGTATTTCTACATCCAGAAGACCATTAATGTGATTGTGATGTCACATGCCAATCTTTCTTGAAAAAATAGTTTTATTCAAGATAGCAGGCTATGGAAAGCAGATTAAGCTTGATGAGAAAGTTCTCACAAA
>QRFJ01000001.1:6131703-6183905 GCA_006176705.1 Cocos nucifera | reverse complement strand
CCCAGTCGAATTCCTCCAATTAGTCGGAACCTCTCTCACTCCCCAGCGGTCTCGAGCTTGTGTTGAATTTCTACAGAAGCCGAACTCCGTCCGGCGACTCTTCTTCAGTCGGATTGCTATAGGAGCTGAAAACTCCTCCAAATTTTTCTTTAATCGATATCTCTCCAGAGAGCCGGACTGCCTAAACTTTCTCCCGCGTCAGATTTCTACAGGAGCCGAACTCCTTCCGGATTCCTTCTCAGGTCGGATTTCTATAAGAGGCGAATCTCTTGTTGCGACTTCTTTTCAGTCAGTTTCTACGCGGAGCCGAACTCCTTCTGGATTTCTTCTTCAGTCGAACTCCTCCAGGAACTCCTTCTTGGACTCCTCTTCAGTCAGAATTTCCTATGGAAGCCGAACTCGCTTCGGATTCCTCCTTTCAGTACGAATTCCTCAGCAAAGCCGAACTCCCCAAGATCTCGCCTTCAGTCGGATTCCTCCTTCAGCCGTTATCCCCTTTAGATGTCTAAACTCCTCTTGTGAAATGGATATATGTCGAAGTTCTTTACTGAACCTTAACGTTGCTTCCTCCAAACTTAGTGGCTATTTAAATCCGCACGAACGGTCGCATCAGTCTGACACGCGCCTCTCTCCGTAGCAAACCCCACGTTTGTGTCACTACCGGACGGTTATGGCCTCACTATCAATCAAGAACTTCGGTCTATAAAAAGGGATCCTCAGATACGCTTTTCTCCAAGTTCTTCTCCTTCCCCAAAACTCTGCCGAACTCTTTCCTGAGCCACTCCACCTTTCTGTTGGCCAGAAGAGTTGACTTGATCAATCGGAGGAATCCTGCCGGAGCCACCACCACCGAGCTCGGATGGATTATTATTTGCAGGTCACCTGCAGCGACCTCGTCTTCCTCAAACTCCAGCTGCAATCCGACGTCAACCAGATTCTACACCAACAATACGATATATACATATACATATATAATATATATAATACATATAGTACATACATATACTATACATACATACATATATATATTAACATACATATATAACATATACACTACATATATAACATACATCTATACATACCATACATAATATAGTGTTTATAATATATATACATACATACATATATATACATACATACATTACAAGTATATATACATACGATACATACATAAATACATACATACATACATAAATATACACTACATAGATAGATAGGATAGATACATAATATATATATAACATACAATATATATATACATATATACATTACATATAATATATATATATATATAGCATACTTATTGACGCAGAATCTGATCGTTCGTCGGAAATCAGCCTGGTAGCAGGTGGGTGGACGAGGTCGCCGCGAAGACTCCATGCAAAACAAAGTCGGCGTCCAGGAGTCTGCGCGGGGCGTCCGGCAGAACCCTCGACGATCAAGTCAGCTCTGAGCCAAACAAGGAATGAAGTGCTCGGAATTGAGTTCCGGAGCTTGGAGAAAGAAGAGGAGAGTTTAAGAGATCAGAGTTCAGAGAGATTAGCGTATCTGTGAGGGTCCTTTTTGTAGCGAAGCTTGTTGACGTGTACAGCTGTAGCCGCGTGCTGGCGGCGCCGCTCGAGGTTCGGCTCGGAGTGTCTAGTCTCACGGGAAGTTCGCCGTCTGCGGCAGATTGATTGTGACAGGTCATTCGCCGTAGCTGACTAGTGGATCGCTGTCGCTTCGTCGGCGGAACTGTATGGTTGATGGCTGTATAGCTGTTCTTGATGCTGATCGCCGCTTGGGGCCGAATGTAGAGAACGGGCTTTCGAGCGGTCGGGCCTTACGTCTTCGGCTATGCAAGGAGTTCGGACGCTTCTGAAGAGGTGAAGCTCGGAAGAGTCGGCCTCTCGTAAGCGCCTCTGGGCTGGACGTGTGCGGGTTATAGTGTTCCGATCGTTGGGAGTCTGGTTATGCAGCATTTGGTCGGTGAGAAAGTCCGGTCGGAGGCTACGACCGCTGAGGGAGTTCGACCGTTGGGAAGTCGAAGGAGTTCGGCCGAGGGCTACGGACCGCCTGAGGTAGTCCGAAGAGTGAGTCGGCCGAGGACACCGTGGAGGAGCCGGCTCCGGAAGTCGCAAGGAGCATCGCCATGTTGCGAGACCCAAGGAGTCTCGACCAACTGGGGAGTGCCGTTGTTGAGCAGGTTCGCGGCCCGTAAAGGTCAGGCTTAAGAACACCGTCGCTGATGCTCTTCTCGTGGCTACTGTTGCCGTAGGCTGAGCATCAGCTAGACTTCGGTAGGAGCGGGTCTTATCCCCAACATAGCCCCCCCACTCCCGAGTTCGAACTCGAAGGGAGTGTACGGAAAAGCGACTGTCGAAAGTCTTCTTCGAGCTCCGTGGCTGGTTCAGGTGCCGTAAGTTCGGGAGAAGATCTCATCTCCAGGCCTAAAGTTGAGTTGAATTGAGAGCCCGTGGGAAGATCTCAATCTCCAACCGAGGTTTGAGGTAGCACTCGTCTGCCGTCAGGCCGGGTCGATGCGCACTACAGGGAGATTCATATCTCCTACAGTCGAGTGTTGAGCGGGCAATTCGGGGGAGAGCCTATTCTCCGTGGCAGTCGAGCTTCCTCGTGGGAAAGATCTTATCTCCTGCCAGCTCAGGTGTTGCGCGGCGCTCAAGGGGAGATCCTATCTCCTGCAGCCGAGCGTTGCTCGGAGAGTATCTTATCTCCTGAGCCAAGCTTTCCTCGGCGGAGGATCTTATCTCCTACAGCCGAGTTTGTTGCGGACGCTCGGGGGAGATCCATCTCCTTGCAGTCGAGCTTTCCTCAGGGGAGATCCATCGCCCTGCGGCCGAGCTTTCACTCAGGGAGATCTTGCTTTCCTGCGGGTGATCTTATCTCCTGCACCCTGAAGGTTGTTCGGTAGCGCTGCGGGGTGAATCTATCTCCTGCAGCCAAGACTTTCCTCGGGGAAGATTGCCTATCTCCTGTCGGGGCCGAGCTAATCCGTCGGAGGTAGATTTATCTCCTTACAGCCCTCAGATGGTCCGGGGGAGATCTTATCTCCTTGACCAGTTGAAGTTGAGCAGCGGCATTCGAGAATTGCCTCGGGAGAATCTTAATGTCCCTGCAGTCGAAGGTTGTCCGGAGGAGATCTTATTCTTCCTACCAGCCGAGCTTCCTCTGGGCGGAGGATCGTATCTCCTCTGCGGCCGAGTGTGAAGGCGGGACACTCGGAGAGATCCTTATTCCGTTAGCGCGCGAGCGTTGTCGCTCGTGATGGAGATCATTTTCTACGAGTCGGAGGTGGGTGTTGCGGGGGTTGCTCGGGGTGAGTCCTGATCTGCTTGGGGCAGGCCGATAGCTTGTATAGGTCTTTGGACCTGTCCACCTTATTAGCATAAGGTCCTGCCTCTTAGTCCTAACACGTGGCATCTATTTGACCTGCTCGATTTTTCTGTCATCACTAAGTTTTTTGCACCCAGAAAACAAATATTATTTGTGGCCTGAAAAATATTTACCGAGGGAAAGTTACGTCGCCGAGCTATGATTTCCGTTTCAGTGATCGTGCGGGGCGTCTGCTCCCTCCAGGTTTCTGCTCCGGCAGTAAAGTCTCGGGACCGGATTGGATCTCCTCTATCGTCATGCTGGTCTTCTCAATTGCGCAAGCTTGCTTTGTCCTGGGAACGACGAATCGTCCGATGTACCAAGTACTCCGGTCTGGAGCCCAACGGAAGTAACGTTAATGACGCTCGGTGAGCAGCGCCGACCTTTATCGGTTGTAACTGGTTTACAGAGCAGCGCCCTATAGCCGAACTTTCTCCTGCTTTCAGGGCTGCGTCGAAGGATTTACCTAGCCGCCCCTTCTGACGATGCTCCTTCAATTTCGTTCTCAGAGCTGGATGCGATTCCTCAGGTGCCGTGCGTCGCAGGTTGTCGATGATCGGTAGAGCGAATATTGCTTCGATCGTGCTTTTGGGGGGAGATCGTAACCCTCTGGTCTTATCAAGCTTGGTTCTTGTAACTTCCCGTGAGAATTGGTATCGTTCGAGGACGCGTTGTAGGGGGGCGAGGCGCGGAACCCTTTCGGAAGGATCTTCTTCGTCTGCTGTCAGAAATTTGCTTGGTGGCGAGCTCGAAAAATTCGGGCCTTGCTTGTCGCTGTGGTGTGGAGAGGGTGGCGGCTAGGGAGGAGCTTAAGCGGCGGGAGTCCAACGCTTACTTGCTGCCAAACTTCTCATTCGATGATGAGAGTTGAGGGGGAGTTTGGTCCTTGCTATGCTATCGAATTTTCATTCCGATGAAGGAGCTTCGAGGTGGGAGTTCCGGTCTCCAGGCTTGCCCGAACTTTCATTCCGCTTTCCCGCGAAACTCTCCGCGGCCGAGAGAACTTTTCCTTGAGCGACGGGAGCTCGATGAAGGAAGCTCCGATTTTTGCTTAGAGTCTCGAACTTCATTCCTGCTTTCTCACGAAAGCGCGCTCCTGCGGCGGAAACTTCCTGCATCTTTGTACCGGACGAGCTTGAAGGGGGAGCTCGAGGCTTTTGCCTCGTGCGAACTTACACCGCTTTCGTTGCTCGCCGCCCAAACTTAAAATTCCGCTTTTTTTCCCGGCGAACACTCTGGCGCCAGAGAACTTTCTTGGAAACTTTGCTTGACGCACGAGCTCGGGACGGGGAGTTCGGAAAAGGCCGTCCGGCCTGGGCGGAGAGCTCTCGTTCCGCCTCTCTGTTGTGGAGACGTCTAATCTGCGGGGAGAACTCGCTACGCTCTAGCTTTCTCCTTCTTATCAAGGGTGATTGCGTATGTCTGAGATGTCTTCCTTAAGAAGTCGTTCCTTGCGTCCCTCATGGCGGATCTTGTTGGCAAGAGTTTCCGCCACGAGTGTTGTCTTACGGCCAAGGCATCATGCTTGGCGCGGCCACTGAACCAACCAGCGGGTTGACACTGCTCCACGTCTTCGGGATGCCTCGGTATGGAACCTGGCGCGCTGCCGGGACTGAAACGGGAGTAGACGTGATCTGGACGCGAGATTGGGCCGCGCGGCCAAGTCGAGCGCTGCAGTCGAAGTCCGAACGGCTCTCCTCGTCTCTTGGAGCACTTGTCCCTCTTCGGAAAGACTTAGTGAGGAAGAAAGAGATCCTCCGAAAAGGGAAGAGAGTAAAATCGTGCCGTAAGCACTCCTTTTGAGAACAAGGAAACCTCACAGTTCGGGCCTCTCCGTCTACTGCCAAATCTGTTGACGCAGAATTCTGATCATTGTCGGAATATCAGCTGGAGCGGGTGCGTAGGACGAGGTCGCATCGAGGAAACTGCTAAAATAATGAGTTTCGTTGAAGTCTGGTGGGGGTGTGCTCCGGCAGAACCCTTCGACTACAAGTCAGCTACTGACCACACAGGAATGGATGTGCTCGGGAATGAGTTCCGGAGCTTGTGGAGGAAGTAAGAGGAAGCTTAGAGATCGAGAGTTCAGAGAGATTTAGCGTTATCTGCGAAGGATCTTTTTTGTAGCAGACTTGATGTACGTAGGTGACAGCTGTAAGCCGCGTAGCTGCGGCCCCGCTCGTCTCAACTGCGGATGGTCCGAGTTCTCACAGCGGAAAATTTGGTGACCGTGCTGCTGGCGTGTGACTGTTTGTTGACAGCCTGGTCGCCCGCCTCGATTAGTCGGGTCGCTGTTCGCTTGCGTCGCGAACTGCAGTGGTGATGGTTGCAGTTGTTTGATTGCTGATGTCGCTCGGAGCCAAATGGTATTATCGGGGCGTCGACGGCCTTTTCGGAAAGAGTTCGGACTCTTGAAGAGGAAGCTTTGGAATAGTTCGGCTCCCTTATAGCGTCTGGCTGGAACTCGTGCGCGTTAAGGCTCCCGGTCGCTGGGAATGTCTGCTCGTCCGCTGAGAAGTTCGACTGGGGCTCGGCCGCTGAGGAGTTCGGCTAGCTGAAGGAATTCGGCTAAGGTTTGGCCACTGGAGGAGAATTTCCGATTAAAGCTCTTACGTGATTATCGGTTGCATTAGGCTAAGCATCAGACTGGACTTCGGCGGGAGCGGGGTTTATCCCCAACATATATATATATATGTATGTATGTATATGTATGTATGTATGTATATATATGTATGTATGTATGTATATGTATGTATGTATGTATATATATGTATGTATGTATATATATATATATATGTATGTATATATGTATGTATGTATATATGTATATTTATGTATGTATGTATATATGTATGTATATATATGTATGTATGTATGTATGTATGTTTAGCGCAATGTCCATGTGAAAATTTCCATTCTCTTTGACTTAGTAATGGAACCCTGCAAGTGTAGTGCTTACTCGTAATAGTTTGATTCTTTTTATTGCATATATTTAGGTCAATACCTATAGGAGTATAGCCTTACTCCACTTGCACCTCAAGTTAAGAATATCAGAGCCTGTATCAATATATCAGGACCTTTCCAGAAGCTTTGGAGACCATAACTGGTAAAGTAACTCACTGCCGATCACCATTGTTGGATCGATTGACACACCAAAACTGGATCAAATCAAAAAGTTGTATCTGAATGCTAACAGACAACCCGTCCACTACAAAATCATCCTATCACTCCTTGAGATCTGGAAAATAGAGACCTCCATGCAGATGGAAGTAGTTTTTTACACGGTTGCTCTTGCCAACCCAGGAACTCTAATGCTAAGATTATGTTTAAGGTTATTTGTACCTACCAATCCTCTGTTAGGACATAATTGGTTGCTTGCAAGTGGGTGGCCGAGAACTCACTTCATTGAAGTGACTTTGAATCACCACAAGCGGAAGTCACTTTATCATTTTCTAAGTTCAGTTCCTCTCCCAGCGAGACCTCACTTCAGGTCACATTGCCACAACCAAATGCCTGAAGTGACTTCATGCATATCTTAGGTGACTTTGAAGTCTGGAAAGCTCAAAAGATCACCCCATGGTTAGCTCCTATTCATACTAGCCTACTTTGTCCACCACAATGGCCTTATTATTTATCAACATCACAATTTCATTTTGTCTTTTTACTTCTGTCATCCATATTCTTGTTTAATGCTTACTTTAGCATACCAAATTTCAACAATTGCAATTGCATTACCTCCATTCCTCTGCAATTCTATGGTAGCTACCATGCTCCAATCTCCATGTATTCCCTTCGACCTTCTTGACTACTAACATAATGCCTTTGTTGCTTCCATTATTTATACCTTTGGTGTTTAGCAAATCATGGAGCTTCATCCACAGCCATGTGTCCTCAAGCATCATGCCTTGTCATCCTTTGGATTTAACACCTCCACCACTTGACAACCCTAAACTATTCATGCTGTTATAATATCTCTGTTAAGTCTCTTTTTTAGCCCACATTGAAGCAATCCTTTTTCTTACGGGCACATTTGCTAGGCCCGGGAGATTCACCTTAATTTCAAGGTTAAAGTTGCTGATCATAGTCTTGTATATAGACAAGCACAAGAAGTACCAATGCTGATGTGTCCTTGATACATACTATTTCACTCTAGCAACTGTTTGTACACGGATCATATATTTTATGTTGTAGATGACTTCTGCATATGCCCCCTTTAGATGGAGAAATTATTGCATGCACCAAGTGCAATTAGACCGCGCGAATCCCATGGTGAACAACACACCACGTTACCCCTTGTATTTCATCAATTCCGATTGCACCCTATCCACCATGCATATGTCTTGGGATTTGCCCTGGCTCACTTGCACCTGGTGCATGCAATAATTTCTCCTTTAGATGGCATTTTAGCGTGGAAAGGGTACAGTTGAAGATGATGTATAGCCAGATTTCTCCCAGGTGAGATTTGCAATGTTCCCTTGTGTTTCTCAAGATTTGATGCTAGAAGCCTGGAACATGCTTTAGAAAGAGAAAAATTAAACCCATGCTAATAAAACAATATTTTGGAGGATCATGCTCTAGAATGAGAAAAGGTAAAAAGGAATCAAATCCATCAAACTGCATTGGCGGACTGAGGCAGTAACTGAGGTAAAGGCCTAGGCAGCCAAGCAAGTGCTGAAATTTGAAATTATGTAAAATGCATTCATAAAAATTGCAATTGACCATTCCATGAACAGGTTTCACATGAGAAGGAAAAGGAGGTGATAGAACAAATGGTCATAATCTTAAACATCTATGGAGTAGTCTACTCCATTTTGGCTTATACCTTCTCTTTCCTTAAAACACTATTTGAATTAAATCAAGAGGGTGATAAAGGAGGATCTCTTTTTTATCATTTTAAAATAAAAGGAATTAGAACTACCAGCACATTTAACAGAGCAGAGGACCATAGCCAAGATGGAAAAATGAGTACTAGGCAACCTTAAGGCACTTAGTTGAGCAGCTTACCCCCATGTGAGACCCCTGAAAGGAATGCACTTCAACATCAAAAATACTGTTTATTACTCTTAATTGATTTGAAAAAAGAGGGGGGGGAGGGGGGTTGTGGCAGAGAAAGAGAGTTTTGACCCTCTTGGGCCTTTAATTTAAATTTCTTCATCTAAGTCTTCAACTCGCAAAGTGTACTTATTCCCAACACCTCTCATGCACATCCACATGACAACCAATGTTTGCGCTATAGCATGTCAATGTCATTAAATCATAACAGCAACCCAAGTATCTGAACTTTATTTTAAGCTTTACCGTATGTTTGGTTGGAGTCATGAGAGAAAAGATGGATAAGATTGGAAGGATTGATGGCCTCCATCCACCGTTTGATTTAAAAAGTTATAGGAAGGATAGATGAAAAAAAAGGATTGTCCATCCACCTTGGCCCATCAATTTGTATACTCCTAAAGGATGGATGAAAAAGAAGGGTTGTCCACCCACCTGGCCCATCAATTTGCATCCTCCCAATTTAGAAGGATACAAGAAAGGATGGATGGAGCATTGATGGATGGATTTTTATATTGACAAAATTATCCCTCATTAATTTTTTAACAAAACTATAATATTTTTTAACTTTTTCATTCATATTATATATATATATATATACTAATCATAGACTATTAAAATTTATTACCAATTATTTTAATTTTAGTACATAATCTCGATAATTATAATTAAATAATTAGAATCATCTTCTATTTCTCTATTTTTATTTACTATTTTTAATTAACTACTTGTATAATATTAATTAAATATTTAAATTAAATTATAAATTAATTAGTTATTTATATAGTTAATATATCATTAATTCATTAATAATTTATTTATTAAATTATTTATTAAATTAAATCAAATTAAATATTTATATAATATTTATATAATTATAGATTATAATGATTATAAGTTTATAAATTGTTTACTTCTTTAGTATAAATAAATGTTAGAAATTGATAATAATAATAATATTTTTATCAAACAGTAGTTTGATAAAAATATTGTATAAATATCACCCATCCTTCCATGTTTCACCAAATATATGAAAGGATGGATAAAAGATTCATCCTTCTTTCATCCATCCTCTCTCTCATCTATTCTTCCTCCTTCATCCATCCTTCCTTCAATCCATTCTTCATACCAAATGGAGGGTAAATGATCATGATTCTATTTAAGGTTTTAAGTATCAGCCTATGTCGGGCCACTACCAACACCAAACAGCATATCTATTAATTCTTTTATTAAAATATTTTTAATTAAAATAGGTATTAAGCTTTTTTTCATTTTAGCATGGACTGGCAAATAAAAAGTAGCCAACAAGACACTATTGTTGGCATGGCATCTACCAGCATGGAACATGCCATGCCAACAGGTGTCCAACAAGCCAATCAGCCAGCATTTCAATCCTTGGTTCTAAAAATAGTGTTAAATTGTTGATCTGCTTTAGAGTTTTATAGTGGAATGTAAATATCTAAGGACATAATATTTCAACTGATAGATGCCCAAAGAAGTTGAATGTTGTGCCTCCTCTTGTAGATGGTTAGGAATTCTTATTTTCACGTCACCAATGCACACGCCGAAATCGCATCCTTACACACATAAACTTTGTTTCGTTGCCTCTAATTTTTATAAAAACATCTAGTGATAAAAATAAATTCAGAGCTCTACCGAAAAACGGGTTGGCTACGTATCAACTTGTCAACTTTACATACCATCACTTGTCAAAAATTTCTTTTCAAGTTTAGATATCATCACTTTTCCACAAAAAGTTTTATCATAAGCAACCAACGCGCACTTGTGTTTAACTTATGTGTAGTCTTTATATAACCCTTTTCCATAAAATCTAGCAGCAAAAAAGTTCACAAGACGTCTTAGCTGAAAGAACAAAAGATGGAGAAAGAGTTGATTTATGTGCCAAAGCAAGGATAGGTAGGACTGGAGGAGCACCTAAACAGCCTACATACCAGACAAACTAGAGACATGTATCAGTTTATTTAGAGGTATGTTTCTAACAATATAGTTGATATGGAGATACAACTGTGGAAAATAAAAATGTAAATTCAATTTCAATATGGCAGAAGTGATCAAGGGGAGTCCTAGCAGTAATAGATAGAAAAAACCACTGAAAGTGGTAGCAGGGATGTTGCAAAAGGTGACGAATGTATGATGATAGGTTTCTGTAACATTGGACAAGTTTATATAATATGATGAAATTTGCATAAAGAATATGCAAGGCATCAGAAAGTGAAAGAAATGGTGCATCAACAAAGTACTTTGCAGCCTATCGTTCTTAGACAAAGGCAGAATTATTTCTTCCAAAAAGAACATGTTTTGAATTCAAAGGTGAACTTAACATCATTAAAAATCTCATCAGAGATCTTGCCAATGCATCAGGAGTTATCCAAATCAGAGTCCAAAGAAGAATATGAACAAATTATGGAAGCATGTGCTGATCAAGAAGAAAAGGATGTATCTAACAGTTGCAAATTTCTCAGTTTAGCTACTGAGACTGACTTCAGGTGCATGTTTTGGTGTGAAAAATATCATCCACTCATAGAAGAATCAACAAGCTTGGAAACTGGTTTAAGGTAGTGCAAAATAATTTTGCACTCCAGCAGGATTAGATGGTTTTCAGTCCAAGGATCATGTAATTGATTAATTGATTGTTCTTGATGTAATATCTGCAAAAAGGATACAATGTGTTGCTATGGAAAATCAAGTTTATGGCAAGGGCCCAACCATGAATCATCAACAGGTGATAAAACTAGGAGAAAACAAGAAAAATGCAGAATAGAATTAAAAAGCTGTTTGTAATATTAGAGATCAGAATTATGCACCAAGTTTACATCCAATGAGAGGACACCCATTAATAAGTAAATATAGGAAGAAAAGTGAGTGGTTGAGGAAAACAAATGAATACATATTTTATCCTCAGTGACATCAAAAGATCTGGATACCATGTACAATAATAGGAAAATCACTTATAGGAAGCTGACCAATTTGTACTGCTACACAAAGTAGACACCAAAAACTACCATGTTTTGTATGAAATTTTCATGACAATGGTTTAAATACAAACAACAAATTAGTAGAAGATGCATAATATAGTCATATTTGATTGTTAAGCACATTCAGAAATTCATGTCAACAGCCACAAAAAGAACACAGCAGAAGTTTTCAGCCCATTTCAAAATCCACTCTTTTAGTTAGATGATTAAATAAGATAAGATAACAAATAATAAGGTTCAAGAAACAAGCACATCTGAGAAAATCCAACATGCAAGAGCAGAACTCACCTCTAGGCAAGAGATCTTGAATTCATGAGGAGCTCTTCTGATAACTACAATCAATAAAGTTAAAGAACTCAATTTTTATATCATTTTAAACATAGAATAAAGGTACAATAGATGCAACATATTTTCTTCAAAGCAAAAGAATCAAGTTTTGAATAACATATACAGAAAAAGAATTAAGCTAAACAATACTGTAAATAAAAAGGATTCAAAATCTCTCACATGGAACTCAACTATTTCACTTCTGACTTTGCAGTGCCACAGACTGAAATAAAGCTTCAAATAGAATGGTTAGAAGCTTCATCCAAAACTCTCAAACTGAAACACAAATATCCAAGTTTCAAGTAGCATAGTCTAGGAATTTGGGCTAAAACTAGTTTAAGGGATCAAAAATCTAAAGTCCGTAGTTACTCTTGGCAGTTTTCTTTACAAGCTTTGAGAATAATGAAACCATTGCATATCGTACAAAATAAATAAAAAAAAAGGGAGGAAACTATAACTTCTTTGACAGGTTTTGGCTAAGTCCTAAAACTCAAAACTCATATGCACCTGAAAAATCATATGCTAAATCTCCATCAAACAGTAAAATGATGTATTATTCTCTAACCAGAATTTTTTAACAACACATTTAAATATATATATTCTTTTGATATCTCAATGCTAAAGAACCAGGGTAATACATCCAAGGGTCCCAACTCCCAAACAATATTATATACTTTAAAATTATGTGTAAATCATTTTGATGACTTGTTTTATTTTTTTTAAATTTCTATATTTTTAATCGACATTTTTATATACATTTTTTTAAAATCAGTGTTGAAAACAAAGCCAAAACCACCAAAGCCACTACAATTGTCAAAATCAAAGTTCATTCTATCCAGTCAAAGCCCAAAACTGAAACCTAAAACTGCATTTTTAAACCTTGTCTGGTAGAATATAAAAATCCCAATAAGCAAGGGATCCTCGCACCTAAAAAATTAGAAACAAAGGCTATAAGATGTTAGGGGTTGGCCCCTTGCCTAACAAGTTCAGCTTTTAAGTCTAGTGGAAAGCTATCATAAGCAACCATCTAGAAGATAATCAAGACCAACTAAATTTAAATAATTTTCAGTATCATCCGAATTAGCAAGTCCCTATATGAGAAAATGAATTATTAGAACACCTAGAATTGCTTAGACCACCCACTGGCATAGGCACATATCTACATAATTAATATGGTTTCATACAACACAGAAATGAGGTTAGGTGTTTTTCATATAATCTCATATCCCCTATGGTAAAAACAAATTGTTTTATACTTTTTTCTTTCCTTTGGTCCACAAATCTTTAGCCTTCTGTACCTCTTTTGCCTCCTTCCACTCATTTTACCCTCCTTTTCTTTGATC
The DNA here is from genome assembly GCA_006176705.1 of Cocos nucifera. Taxonomy (NCBI): domain Eukaryota; kingdom Viridiplantae; phylum Streptophyta; class Magnoliopsida; order Arecales; family Arecaceae; genus Cocos; species Cocos nucifera. The sequence continues at coordinate 6,170,821 of QRFJ01000001.1, read as the reverse complement.
CAGGAATTTTAGAGTTTCCCTAAATTTTATAGCCCCATTCTTTCTTTGGTGGCCTCAATAGCAACTTTTGCTAATTTTCTTGGTGGCTTCACAAGTAACTAATAACATCACATTATTAGCCTCTGTGACGGTACACCTTATGAGCCCAGATTTGTAGGTTTTATTTCTGACACTCTTTTGATGTCAATCATCATGCCACTATTATTCATCCAAGTGTATGAAATGTGAATTCTCTAAGAAGCTTATGATGCAAAACTCAATTACAAACTTTTATCATTAACAATTCTATAAATTTTGTTTATGTCTTCTGTTTGGGTTCTCATGAGTTCAATTGATAAATCTTTTAGGATACATGATGCAGGATTGCAGGTCACAGAAATCTGTTGATTGTATGTGGGAATCCAACTGAACACAAACATCAAGCTTCAAGTATGCATGTGGGTAAAAATTGCTGCCCTATTGGTTACTGACATAATATGAATCCCTAATAATCCTCAAGAAATAACATGGATATGCAACAAGAGTATAATTTAAAGTGAGAATTATAATTATGCCATGCATCAAAAATTAAAAATTAAAAATTAAAAAAATATATAAAAAAAAAAAAACCATGTAAATGTCCGAAGTACATGGGAATATATGCTAGTAAATGTTGACGCCTCTAACTCAAAATAAGAGTAATCTCTGAGAATGAAAATAACAAAATAAATTTTACATGAAATTCTTCCAATATCTATAGCAAAATCAAAAGTATATATGTATACAATAACCACCTTCTCTGTAAAGTGAAGGAAAGAGTCCATCTGGAGATATAACAACTGGACCATCAGGGAGCAGTTTCCCATCCTGCAAATTACAACATATTTACATTTCTGGGAAATGAGAGCATGTCTTCATCACTACCTTCATGATTATATTTAGACATGAAGATAACATAGAAAGGACAACTTTACAATGCTGATAACATCATTGAGATTTGGTTCTCTATATATGACCTGTTTAAGGTTGAAAAGGAACTGCCTTGTCAGATGTGCCTGTGAAATTGCACGTGCACTGAGAAAGAGCAGTTGATATCCATTCTCCTGTAACAAACTGAAAGTTGCTTACAAAGATGACAGGGTGTAATATTCTAGATCTCATTGGGCATCAGCAAGAGAAAAAAGGATGCAATCATATAGATAATGTGCTATGGTACAAGTGATTCAATTTTTAACTGCATAACAAATGGACAAACAATATCCACTACTACCTTTCCTCGAAAACCTAGTTCAAAATATGTAAGTTCAAGCTTATAGATCAAGTGTCAGCACAAGCAGGTATGAAGTGTTGAAGCAACAACAACATACATAACAAGCTAATTTGTAAGCCTGCTGAAAATATCAGAAAATATGAGAGAGCTTATAAATTGTGTCAGTGCAAGCAGGTATGAACTATGAAGTCCAAGAGTTGAGGCAATAACTACATAACAAGCTAATCTGTAAGCTGTAGCTACATAACAAGCTAATTTTAAACCCACTGAAAATATCAGTAAATATGTTAGTCTTCCTAAATAATATATTCATCAAGACTTCAGGTTTGTTCCTAATTTTTGGCCTAATTCTCCTCAAATTTAGACCACGAAGGTGTTCATCACCTATTTCCTTGATCTTTTTGACAAAATATGATTCAATAATTAATGAGTCAATTTGACAAGACACAATTAAAAGCTATCAACATTATGTGCAACATTTCAATTTATGGAATGGTTTCTTTAACTACACCATGACTAACATCCTTACAAGTTACAACCATGAATCATCTGTCTTGATCAATTTATGGTTGGTTTCTCTGAGCTCAACATATCTTCTAAAAGATTTCAAATAACAAACAACCCTCTCTTCAAACTGTAGCATAAAAATATACAATTAATAATATTATGTTGGGTACAGAAAGAAGTACACTCTAACATGTTTCTTTTTGGTTTTTCATCATATAAAGTAAAATTTATAGTTTCTTGTTAGGATATGTGATAGATGCATGCATTTGTGTTTAGGGTAACTCTGTAAATGGCAACAGGGATCAGATTATTGTTAGATATGTGTGCTCTAGAAGCCAGAATTGGTTGACACTTGTAATACACTTCTAAGGGCAAAATTATAATTTTGACTATAAATAATAAAATGTGTTATTTTCTATCACAAATGTGTATTTAGTGTCTGTGATATATTCCTTGAGTTAATGGTAATGATAATTCTTATTTTTAAGAGTTAAAAATTTAAAACAAGAATTTTCATTATTAACTCATAAAATGCTCCTGACCGTAGGATCATCATGAGAATGGTGATTGATCTGGAAGGTTGGTGTACAATCGCTTCTTTGTAGTAGATGAGTCTTGAGTTTACGGTGTAGAGACACCGGAGCGAGAGTATAGGTACTCATTAGAGAACGAGGGCACTGAGCGTGACCACCTCGAGCAGTCATAAGGAAGTCTACCTTCTCGTCGATGACTGATTCGAAGCTGTAGTGGTGTGTCTGGTTCTTTGACCTGAGGTGCATCCGCAGTTCACCTTGAGGGTGTTATAGTTTGACTACACTATAACTCGATCTCCTAGCCATTCGGAATCCTGAGGTGTATGTTGGCTATAGCATTTTCATTATAGGAATTAGATTGCATCAAGAGAGAATCTATCTACCTCGGTGGATGAGGAGCAGCCCTATGATGATCATGAGAATCAAGTCCATAAGCCCATGGCCATGGCAGAGTGAAATAATAGAAAGAGTTTCTATTAAGGTTTTCACATCGGACTTGAATCGAATGATTAAATCATATGATAGAAATTAGGGTTTGACGAGTTCACCTTAACCCTAATCTGATCGGAGCTCAAGATAGAAGAACTTAATCACACAAGTAGATGCACCGAGAGATTCATTTTCAATTTTGATGGGTTGCCACCATATACTGCTAGGTGTCACTGGTGGATTTTGGGAGCAATTAGAATGATTTAGATGATCGATCATTCTAGTTGTCTGAATCAGAAGAGTTCTGATCCATCGAAAGGAGTTTCGATGATGGAGATCATGACATATCCCATTACCATATAGAACTGAACCTAATTAGATCACACAAACAAGGATTTGGATCTGAATATCATCAATTGGACTAACCCAGTTCAATTGATTTAAATTAGATTCAATTAGGTTCAAGAAAATCATGTTAGCACACGATTGAACCTAACGTTCTCCTTTTATTATTATTAAAAGTTGTCTCGATTGAGCCAAATGAGTTTGTGCTCATTCAGGTACCTTTACTTGATCTGACTGAAGCTTGTCTAGATCAGAAAAGAATTGTCTTAATTTATGAGATAAATTTGAGACAACATCTACCATTTTCCGTCACCTGCTAATTCTTGTCCTTTGACTTTGGTCAAACGTTGACCTTTGACCTTTGGACATCTGCCCATGTGTCATGCACTTATTGGAGAACAGATAGGGGCTTGTCCTCTTACTGAAAATTGAAAAGGAGAGGGTGCACCCCCATGGATAAGGATGACTGGAGTCCCATACAGATGGGACTCCAGGTTGCTTTTTGGTTTCTACTTAGGTGGCCCATAACTATAGACTTTGACCAGTCTTTAGACACCATCTAAGGATGAATTAATGGGGCTCTCATCTGATTGAATCAGGTGATGTCATCCCACCAATCAGATTTAGATCTGATTGCACGAAGCAACATGATTGGTCAGGATGATGTGGCACTGCATGGCGCAGCAGAGTCTATATAAACCCTGTCTGTGCCACACTTTCATAAAGCTTTTTCTTAACCACGCCCCAAGGCTACCCCTCTCCCTCCTCCATGCCATCTTCTGACCCTCTCTCTCTTCTCCATGCCCAAAGAAAGTTGGGCTCCAGTTTGGTGCGATCCAAACAAGAAAAAACTGACGAAAAAGGAAAAAGGCAGCACTGCTATAGAGACGACTGCTGATCTTCAGAAGGAGTTTTGAAGATCCTCCAAATCAGATCCAGATCTGATTTTTGGAGAGATGATAAAGAAAGAAAAGATCTCCAAATCCTGTCCGAGTGGATATCGGTAGAGGTCAGGTGCTTGCGTGGCTAGATCCAGAACCTTCTCAAGCAATCAGCAGGATCATCAAAAGGGATAATAGGATTACCCAAATCAAGGTATAAATTAAATTAGATTTAATTTAATTTATTTTATTTATTAAAATAATAAAATTAGATCTGAAATATCTCAGATCTGATTAGATAAAGAGAAAATTTTTGAAATATATCTCTTGATCTGATCAGATCTGAACGAACCTGATCCGAGAAATCAGGATTTTCCTTCAACTGGTATCAGAGCCAGGTTCTCTAAATTATTTAGATCTGATTTTAATTTTATTTTGATCTAAAAATTAGTGATTTTCAGATGTCACATGAGATGTGATTAGATCTAAAATTCAGAAAAAATTAAAATTAAATAATTTAGATCTAAGATTCTAAGATATGCATGACTAGTTCTAGAATAGAATAGTTCTATAATAGTCTTGCATGATCATGATTTAATTTTGATTAAAATTAATTTTAGATCTATTTATTTTACTATTTTTTGATATTATAAATATTATAATAAGATCTAAAAAATAGAAAATAAAATTATTTAATTTTTATATCATATGAGATATGATGATGCATGTTCTAGACTAGTTGTAGAATAGTTCTAGTTCATAATTGTCTAGATTAGAATTTATTTTGATTAGATCAATTTAAATCTAATTTTTTAGATTATTATGAGATAATTTAGATCTGAAAAAACATGCATGATTATGATACATGAGATGTATGCAAAAATGCCATGTTTTAAATTAGATCAATTTTATATATGAGATATATGATGTAGATCTAACTAGTTTTGTAGATTTATATTTCTGATTAAGGCGTTCCTCTTGGCCGTCCGGTCATAAGAACAAAGAAGGGTTTAAAGGCCCTCTCCTTCCCATTCGATGGGGTGTTCTTATGATGTGTAGGGGTGCTGCGTGTTCGTCCTTAATCAGAAATCCAAAACTTACTTTCTGCAAAACCCTAGATCCTGAAAATCCTAGGATTTTATTGTGCATATGTTTTGTTTATGAACCCTAAACTTAATTAAGAATTAAGTTTATGGAAATATTAATTAGGTCTAAAATTGAGAATTTCAGATCTAAGACATATTCATAATATTGGGTTCGGGCTTGGGTAGCTCAATTAGGTCTAAGCGGTTGATCAAACCGAATCAAGAGTTGGTTAGATGGGATCAACAATGCTTAAATTGACCAGCCTAATAGGATTAAGTCTGGGTCAAGATCGAGTCACGTGAGTGATCGATCAAGCTAAGACCTAATTAGGCTCAGTGGTTAGAGTCTGGATTGTAGGCTAACCCAATTGGTTCTGGCTCAACAATTTGGTGTCTAAGGTAAGTTTGGCAGATACGACCGACTGGTTTTTAATTGGGAGCTACTCGACTCGAATGCGTTCTTATCGAGTTAATGGCATATCCCTTCCACCGGTCTCACTTACCTGGCCATATTTGTTGATTCAGTTCTGATCTGAGGTGGTCAATAATCCGAGCTAACCCATGCCACTAGGTTAGTCATAATGGTTATGACTATGTCAAGTCTAGTTTAATGAGACCTAAATCAAATCTCCCTAAGAAAAGATTAAGTCTAAGGTCTTCCACCATTGTAGATGTGCGGGCCCTTCCCGGGGTTGATTGTTCTCGGCTGGATTACAGTGGTTCAGTTGCATCGGAAAGATGCAACCATGTCTATTAGGCATTGGATGCTATGGGCTGGAGGATGAGTTGGGCTCAATATTTTGGATACGGTGAGAGACTCAATTAGGAATCCAAGTCTATGCAAATGGTGGGATTCTGACTTAACTAAGGAGTGGATCAATATTCGGGCATGGTGAGATTCATGAATTAGAGACCAAGTTTGGGTGCACCATGATTAGAGAATCATTGAACAAGAGTTGTTCACTCATTGGCTAACCCATCACCAATAACTGTTAGGTGAGGTGATGAGTCAGTTGGTGGGACCACACCACCCACTAGAAATCATTAATCGTGGAGATTTTCGCATCTCTACAGAGAAAGTGTAAGGATCCGAAAAAATAGTGAGAGCTAATTTGTTTAAAAATAAAATTCCTAAACAAATTGGTTAAATCTTAATTACAATATCTAACTAGAAACTTTGACTCTCTACGGAAAAATGTCTGCATCCAACCCACTAGCACGAATCCTGGACACCCATAGATTGACCGGACTTAATTATAAGGATTGGCTCCGAAACTTCAAAATTATTTTGGATTCTGAAAAGTTAACTCATGTATTGGACTAGGATCCTCCGACTATACCAGCTCGTCCATCCGCTAAACAAAGAGCGTCTCTTGAAAAATGGACAGACGAAGATAACAAGGCCATATATTAAATATTGGGCTCGATGTCTGATGAATTTCAGTGCTAACATGAAGATATCAGGACTGCTCGCCAAATGTTAGCTCTATAAGAGATATTTGGTGAACAGAGTCGCGCAGCTAAGTATCAAGTCACTAAACAACTATTCAAGGCTAAGATGTGTGATGGGCAGTCGATCCAAGATCATTATCTGATGATGATCAAGGATATGGAAGAACTTGAGAAGCTCAGAGTGAAGTTAGACTTAGATCTGCAAAATGACATAATTCTGCAATCTTTGACTGATGCGTATGGGCAGTTCATCATAAACTATCATATGCATAAACTTCAAAATTCCTTGGCCGAACTTATGAACATGCTGGTTACAGCTGAGCTTTCTATGAAAGGTTCTAAAGGCTTAGTGCTTGCTATGGAACGGACTTCTTCCAAGAGAAAGTCTTTTGGAAAGAAAAAGAAGTCTGTGAAAAAGTAGAAGATGGAAGGAGGAAAGAAGAAAAAGACAGAGCTGAAAAAGAAGGCCACTGACAAAGAAAAATGTTTCCATTGCAACAATGACGGCCATTGAAAGCGAAACCTCCCTACTTACCTGACCACCCTGAAGAATAAGGAGGCAGGTCCTTCTAAAGGTATGCTCGTTATTGAGTCTAACCTTATGATTTTTTCTGCATCCAATTGGATGCTTGACTCTGATTCTAGTGCTCATTTGTGCACTTCCATGCAGGATCTTAAGGATAGCAGGAGGCTGAGAGATGGTGAGATGATCCTGCGCATCGAAAATGGAGCAAGAGTTGCTGCCATGGCCATGGAAACATACCCTCTTCAACGACCATCTGGTTTAGACTTAGTTTTAAAAGACTGTTATTATGTGTCTGCAGCAAGCAGGAATTTGATTTCTGTTTCTTGCCTTGCATTAGAAGGCTATGTAATTAGTTTTCTTAAGGACCATTGTAATATTCTTTATGAAAGAAATAAAATTGCAAAGTGGTTTTCTTATTAATGGATCTTTATCAGTTACATATTGATGTATCTGTTTTTAACTATCGAGCAAAATGTGAATACCATGAAACGACCTAGGGATAGTCCAAACGATAGGTATCTATGGCACCTAAGACTAGGTCATATAGCAGAAGATAGGTTCAACAAATTGAAGAAAAATGGGCTATTGAGTCCATTGACTTTCGAGTCATATCCAACTTGTGAATCTTGTCTTCAATGGCAAAATGACTAAAGCTCCTTTTGTTAGGACATGGGGAAAGGGCCACAGATCTTCTTGCCCTTAGTACATACTGATGTGTGCGGCCCATTTGATGTGCCGGCTAGAGGCAATTTTGTCTACTTCATTAACCTTTATCGATGATTCTATCTAGGTATGGGTATGTGTATCTTATGAGACACAAGTCTGAAGCTTTTGAAAAGTTCAAAGAATTCAGACATGAAGTAGAAAAAGCAAACAGGAAAAACCCATTAAGGTTCTTCGATCAGATCGAGGAGGTGAATACCTAATTAGCCGGGAATTCCTAGGACTATCTCAAGACAAATGGCATAGTCTCTCAATGGAACTCCACCAGGAACACCTCAACGGGGTTTCAGAACGGGATCTCAGAATAGAGGAATCGGACCCTATTCAGATATGGTTCTGATCCATGATGAGCTTCACAGACCTTCCCTGATTTTCTTTGGGGAATACTCTGTTTGTTAACTTGCAATTATATCTACTGAATAGGATTTCCTTCTAAAATCCGTTCCTACCACACCGTATGAGATATGGCATGGTAAGAAACCAAGTCTGAGTCATCTCAGAATTTGGGGTTGTCCGGCTCATGTCAAAAGACAACAAGCGGACAAGTTAGAGTTTAGGTCCTTCAGAGCTCGATTCATAGGATATCCTAAAGAGTCATTAGGATACTATTTCTACATTCCAGAAGACCACAATGTGATTGTGAGTCGACATGCCATCTTTCTTGAAAAATAGTTTATTCAAGATAGCGGCATTGGTAAGCAGATCAAGCTTGATGAGAAAGTCTCACAAGCAGCAACGAGCTAAGGACCAAATGGAACCAAATCAGGTTGCTAAGCCAATAAGAACACTACCTCCTCCACCTCGTAGATCGGAAAGAGTTTTCCTATCCCCCTGAGAGATACTTAGGTATTATTTCAGAAGAAGTAGAGGAAATGTTCCTCGTAGGTAATGGTGCTCATGGTGATGATCCCAAAACCTACAACGAGGCGATATCAGATATCGACTCCGAGAAATGGCTAGAGGCAATACAGTCAGAAATTGACTCGATGCACTCAAACCAAGTCTGGACCTTGGTAGATCCACCAGAAGGTATAGTACCTATTGGGTGTAAATGGATCTTCAAGAGAAAGATTGGTGCAGATGGAAAATGTGGAGACATTCAAGGCTAGACTAGTGGCAAAAGATTATAGTCAATGCGAAGGCATTGACTATCAGGATATCTTTTTCCCAGTGGCTATGCTAAAATCCATCCGCACATTGCTTGCCGTTGCAGCCTATTTCGATTATGAAATATGGCAAATGGACGTGAAAATGGCATTCTTAAATGGATATCTTGAGGAAGATATCTATATGGAACAGCCGCTAGGTTTCACATCCAGTGATACTGATCACAAGGTTTGCAAGCTGCAAAGGTCCATATATGGACTTAAGCAAGCATCTCGGAGCTGGAACACTCATTTCAATGATGTGATCAAAATGTTTGGTTTCATCAAAAATGAAGAGGAACCATGTGTCTTCAAAAAGGATCAGTGGGAGCGCTGTTGTCTTCCTCGTATTGTACGTGGATGACATCCTCCTTATTGGGAATGATATTCCGCATGTTGACCATGGTTCAAAATATGGTTGTCTAAAGGAATTCTCCATGAAAGACCTAGGTGAAGCATCCTTTATTTTAGGAATTAAGGTCTATAGGAGATAGACCGAATAGGATGCTAGGACTTTCACAGAAGATGTACATAGAGAGAAGTACTAAAGAGGTTTAGTATGGAAAACTCTAAGAGGGAGGGGTTTAATACCCTTCAGACATGGTATTCATCTTTCCAAGAAGATGTGCCCTAGCACACCTGAGGAAATAGAATGCATGAGCAAGATCCCTTATGCTTCTGCAATAGGGAGCCTCATGTATGCCATGCTATGTACACGACCTGATATAGCCCATGCTGTGAGTGTCACAAGCAGATATCAGTCAAATCCAGATGAAGAACACTGGAACTTCTGTGAAATGTATTCTTAAGTACTTGAGAAGAACTAATAATATATTGTTGGTCTTTGGTAATGGAGAACTCTAAGTCCAGGGGTATAGAGATTCGGATTTTATGTCCGATGTAGATGATCGAAAGTCGACATCTGAGAGTCTGTTTGTGTGCAATAATGGAGCTGTCAGTTAAAAAAGTTTCAAGCAGACAGTAATAGCAGATTCCACCATGGAAGCAGAATACATTACTACGTCAGAAGCTGCAAAGGAGGCATTCTAGTACAAGAAGTTTGCCGCAGAGATCGGAGTGATGCCATCAAATGCCATTCCTCTGTACTGCAACAACAATGGCGCCATAGCCCTTGCTAAGGAGCCGAAGTCTCATCAGAAATTCAAGCACATCAAGCGGCAATACCACCTCATCCGCGATTACCTCAAGAAGGGTTACGTCAAGGTCAAGAGAATCGACTCCGCAGACAATGCGGCGGACCTGCTTACAAAGCCGTTGGGTCAATAGAAGATCAAAACCCATCTTAAGAAGATGGGACTTAGATTTGTAGCTAATTAGCTTTAGGTCAAATGAGAGTTTGTTAAATATGTGTGCCCTAGAAGCCAAGACATTTGTAATACACTTTTAGGGGCAAAATTATAATTTTGACTATAAATAATAAAATGGATTATTTTCTATCATAAATGTGTATTTAGTGTCTATAATACATCCCTTGAGTTAATGGTAATAATAATTCTTATTTTCAAGAGTTGAAAATTTAAGACAAGAATTTTCATTATTAACTCATAAAATGCTCCTGACCGTAGGATCATCATGAGGATGGTGATTGATCCAGAAGGTTGGTGTACAATCGCTTCTCTGTAGTAGATGAGTCTTGAGTCTACGACGTAGAGACACCGGAGCGAGAGTATAGGTACTCGTTAGAGAACGAGGGCACTAAGCGTGACCACCTCGAGCAGTCATAAAGAAGTCTACCTTCTCGTCGATGACTGACTCGAAGCTGCAGTGGTGTGTCTGGTTCTTTGATCTAAGGTGCATCGACAGTTCACCTTGAGGGTGTTATAGTTTGACTACACCATGACTCGGTCTCCTAGCCATTCGAAATTCTGAGGTGTATGTTGGCTATAGCATGTTCATTGTAGGAATTGGATTGCACCAAAAGGGAATCTATCTACCTCGGTGGATGAGGAGCAGCCCTATGATGATCATGAGAATCAAGTCCATAAGCCCATGGCCATGGCAGAGTGAAATAATAGAAAGAGCTTCTATTAAGGTTTTCACATCGGACTTGAATCGAATGATTAAATCATATGATAGAAATTAGGGTTTGATAAGTTCACCTTAACCCTAATCTGATCGGAGCTCAAAATAGAAGAACTTAATCACATAAGTAGCTGCACCGAAAGGTTCATTTTCAGTTTTGATGGATTGCCACCATATATTGCTAGGTGTCACTAGTGGATTTTGGGAGCAATTAGAATGATTTAGATGATCGATCATTCTAGTTGTCTGAATCAGAAGAGTTCTGATCCATCGAAAGGAGTTTCGATGATGTTGATGATGGAGATCATGACATATCCCATTACCATATAGAACTGAACCTAATTGGATCACACAAACAAGTATTTGGATCTAGATATCATCAATTGGACTAACCCAGTTTAATTGATTTGAATTAGATTCAATTAGATTCAAGAAAATCATGCTAGTACATGATTGAACCTAACGTTCTCCTTTTATTATCATTAAAAGTTGTCTCAACTGAGCCAAATGAGTTTGTGCTCACTCAGATACCTTTACTTGGTCTGACTGGAGCTTGTCCAGATCAAAAAAGGGTTGTCTTAATTTATGAGATAAATTTGAGACAACACCTGTCATTTTCCATCACCTGCTAATTCTTGTCCTTTGACTTTGGTCAAACGTTGACCTTTGACCCTTGAACATCTATCCATGTATCATGCACTTATTGGAAAGCAGATAGGGACTTGTCCCCTGACTGAAAATTGGAAAGGAGAGGGCACACCCCCATGAACAGGGATGACTGGAGTCCCATACGGATGAGACTCCAGGTTGCTTCTTGGTTTCTACTTAGGTGGGCCATAACTATAGACTTTAACCAGTCTTACGCGTCATCTAAGGATGAATTAGTGGGGCTCCCATTTGATTAAATCAGGTAATGTCATCCCATCAATCAGATTTAGATCTGATTGCACGAAGCAACGTAATTGGCCGGGATGATGTGGCACTGCATGACGCAGCAAGGTCTATATAAACCCTGTCTGTGCCACACTTTCATAAAGTTTTTTCTTAGCCACGCCCCAAGGCTGCCCCTCTCCCTCCTCCACGCCATCTTCTGATTCTCTCTCTCCTCTCCACACCCAAAGAAAGTTGGGCTCCAGTTTGGTGCGATCCAGACAAGAAAAAGCTGACGAGAAAGGAAGAAGGCAACACTGCTGTAGAGACGACTGCTGATCTTCAGAAGGAGTTTTGAAGATTCTCCAAATCAGATCCATATCTGATTTTTGGAAAGGTGATAAAGAAGGAGAAGATCTCCAGATCCAGTCCGAGTGGATATCGGTAGAGGCCAGACGCTTGCGTGGCTAGATTCAGAATCTCAGGCAATCAGCAGGATCATCAAATTACCCAATATCAAGGTATAAATTAAATTAGATTTAATTTAATTTATTTTATTTATTAGATCTATAAAATCAGATCTGATGTTTCAGATCTAATCTGGATACATGAGAGAAATTTTTGAAATATCTCTCTTGATCCGATCAGATCTGAACGAACCTGATCCGAAAAATCAGAATTTCCTCTTCAATTATTACATTGTTCAAAAGATTGGCAATTGAGAAGTTCTGAGCATGTAAGATGACCAAACAAAGATTAGAACATTGAGATGGACTTGGGGCAACTCTAGGAAGGATATAGAAAGGAGTGAGCAAACAAGATTATGTGCAAAACTTCTAGAAATTGAATGGGTGCCTGCATATCAAACAAAGATCTAATAAAGCTCTATTTAATGAGATACTGGATTTCTTTATAGAGATGGAGATAAAAGTAAATAACCCAAGATAACAGAAATAAAAGTCATGTAGAGCAAAAGCCCTTTAGAGTAACTCTCCATAAACTAAGAAATTAAGGAAAGGGTTAACAGCAGAAAATATATTGTAGTTCTGGTGTTACCAGGATATTTTAAATTGTTTAGAAGAGCAAGATGCTTCTAAGTTTGGTTGATTCAATATTCACAAAGGAGATTAATGATCTCATTCAATCCATGTTTTTTAGTTTCTTGTAAAGTTGAAACATTTCTATGTGGATTATATGAGTTTTGTGGTTTGCATCAACCATAATCATGAAAATCTTATCAGATAAGCTTAATTGGATGAGGGAATTAGTTTAGGTGAGTAGTTTAAGCATTTCACACTTAACTAGGCAAGGCTTGAAAAACCGACCATATTGCAGTACATGAAGTCTTATACTCCGGTACCTATTAGTACATCCCATGTTCAATATTGTCCAGTATGAAACAAATCATGAGGAGATAGATACGGGGATATACCATGGTACATACTGCGCCGATATGTGATCAATAAGACCAATACCGTGGGTATTCCACATGGATGCAAAAATCATATAAACAGGATGATATAACCGGTTCCGTACCATTCCAGGACAAAACCTGCATTGGCATGGTTGCCGAATGTTGAAATAGTCATACCGGTACATACTGACCATACCAGTCTATATCAGTCCATGCTGGTGTGCACTTGCAGTATTGAGCCGGCCATAATGGTCAGCATCGATGGTTTTTCAATTCTTGAAAGAGCTCAGTTTCCATATACCATCAATGCTGGAATTGTGCCAATACTGGAGCATTCTGATGGAAAAAATGTTACAGCATTTGGTACCAATATTTAAATCTTCATCTTGCAAACCGTGTTGAAAAATCACGTCATTTGTGGATGGGCAGTAAATATTCATTTGTTACAATTCAACTCAAGGACGTCCATTAGGTGTCCCTATGAGCACCAATTGGAGAGAAACTACATAAAATGGCCAGACCCCTCTAGCCATTTTAAAATATTTTCTGTTCTGTATCCATCTTGACAACTAAAAGGATCAAGAAAGCAAAAAGTGACCGCAGATGTAGGCCTTTATAGGATAAGAAGCAAAGAAAAGACATTGCCAAATTCAAATAAATGGGACAAGGCTTGGTTATTAAGATTACAGTTATTATCTATATTTAATACATAAATTCTTATCCACAATGCATTATTGAACTTACCTAGCGCAATTGATAATATTATATTCACCATTAAACCAAATTGATAGCTAAATGCAGATAAAAGAAGTGACTGTTCACTGAAGTTTTATTCATAAATGTTCGATGTTAAGTTGCCACTATCATAGATCTGGAAACTTGTGGCAAACCTTAATTGCAGAAAATAGATGTGCAACACCAGTCTGGGACCAATCTACACCAACTAGAGGCATGAACTGTCCAAGAACATCTGATCTGTAAAATCAGTAAAAAGATATAGCAAAATCAGCAAAACCAAGACCATCAAAAGATAAAGCAATTCCACAATAAGAAACTACACAAAAACATAGAGCCAGGAAAATTTACATGCAAAAGAAGTTCTCTACTGCCATATTTAAAGTATAAAATTCTTAAAGAGGAATAAAATAGAACAGCTAATTGCACATCTACAACAGTAGAGCTCAGATCATCCATTTGCAATCAAAAAAGTTTGGTAGGCAAATGCTGACAAAGTCAACAATATCTTTACAAGTGCCTAGTCAGAGAAACTTTAATTCATAGATATGTCTCATATTGAGTTTGCAAGCAACCAGATATAACGATGCCAAACAGTTTGGAAGTAGCAAATATATTCAAAGCTCCTACCTAGCATGCTTTTCCCTAAATAACTCCACGATCACTACTTGGAATGATCAGCAGGCTGAAGCCATACAAAGAGACACAAAGAGGTTATGCTGGTTTGTAAGTGGCAGCCGACAGGGAACATCATTTTTAGAATGCTTGGGTTGCTCATGAAAAGGAAATAAAACAGGAGGCTTAATAGTATAATAAAGATAAGATACCCTCAACTCCTACAAACATAGAGCCATGCCACATCTTATGCTTTTCTGCTTCTATGAATTGCACTTCTCAGACTTCAATTTCCATTTGGATTACAACCATATGGACTTCTTACCAGACTACATTTAAGCCTATGCATTAAAAGACTTCCCATGTGATGCAGGAGCATTTTTTGGGTCCATATCCATGCCACGGAACTGTTATCGGACATAATTTTGAGCTCCAATAGAAGTCAACATTTTAAGTCCTTTTAGTGTTTAAACAATTAATGATGTTCTATTATGTGTCTTTTCTATTTACAAAGGGGATTTATTATTCAGCACTGTTCCTATTACAGTAGCCAACAACAATGACAGCTGTTGAGAACTTTACTTTTAGTAGTTTTTTGCTGGGTCCATCAAGTGTCCATTTGGCATATCTTATATTATGTTTAGATATTTTAATTGGAGTTAAATTAGTGACAAAAAAGAGGGGTGGTTGCAGATTTGTTTAGGAGTAGTGGTTCTGTTTTGCTGTCAAGCTATGCGGAAAGCATCCTACAGTTATTATAGGTGAGAGTCTTTTCTTGAGTAAGAAGCAATATTTTCTAGTCATTTTGGACCACATAAATAAGTCTATGTGAAAAGATGAAATTTAGAGATTTATTGGAGTGACTTAGATTGAAGAATAAGTTTTTGGCCAGGCTTGATTCTCTTTCTCTCTAATTCTCTTCTTGTCTCTTTTATGTGCCAATCTGCGATCTCTTTTATCTATTTCAGTTATAAAATTTCTATTTTTTAATATGTTGCTATGTAGAACTTATTCTTCACGTATCTTACTTTCAGTTTGATTGGAAAATTGACCACTTTTGCCATAGCAATCAAATCATCCTCTTCTTCCCTATTCCTGAAAATTGGACGGCAAGCTAGATATTTGTTTTTAGGACCTTCCATGCATATGTAGGCCATACCTAAGTGGCACTACATCAACATGTATCAAAGATTGATGCCGAAACATTGCTGAGTCTAGCAATCAAATGACCAAAAACCATCAAAAGTTTGTGAAACTCCATGACACAAAAAGCCTACCAGTGAAACAGAGAGGAAATCAAGGTTCTGAGCATTGGATGGCTGAAAAACTGAGAGTAGCTGCTAAACCTTTTGACAAACGATTTAAATGCTAAAATCAAAGAAATGAGATCTTGCTGCAATTGAACTACTATTAGTACTGAGACATAGGTGATTTAATTTGAATTCACCACCATTCACAAGTGATCATTAAGCCATCGCGGCTCCTTGCATTCTTTCTCCTGTGTTACTTCTAGCTTGCTCTTACATGCTTTTGGAGTCCAATTTGACCTTTCGTTAGTTGGATCAGTTAGAGATATTATAAAATGGTTATATTGACCAGAGTGCAAAATTTTCAAGTCTCAGTGTTCCTACTACATATTTAGGTGGTTTGCCTATTAAAGGGCTGAAAATCACATTTTTCTTGATTACAGGAGACCAATCAAACTGGTTATGGCTTTGAAGTTTGCTTTGTACAGTCACACAAAATATCAAGGTTCTATGTATATCAGCCAATTACAATATACAATCTGTTTTCATAATGAGGACACTTGGCAAGAATCAGCATGGAGAAATAGGAAGACCTGTCTATACATCTATAATGACACGCAAAAGATACATCTATAACTCATATCTACCTAACATAAATCATGTTAGTTTTTAGTGATAATAATACAGGTTCCAGATCTTATAACATATATATTTGACTTTTAGAGGCACAATTACATAATAAACTTCTTCAGTAGACAAGTCATTGGCATTAAACACCACCGTAAACTCACATGCTAATAAGTATATGTAGTAATATTAAATAAAAAACCACATTATTTGAAAGAGAAAAACAAGTGTTACAAAAGAAAATTCAATTAAACAAGTCTAGCAAATGTCAGACAAATGCCTACATTATGTAAATTGAATCAGCACTTCAAAAGCTTGCAAAGGCACAGGTGACAGAATCTTGGATCAACATAAAGAAAACAGCAGACCAAGCTTACTTTCTGGGATCATAGATCCATAAATCAGGAGGACCAGAAAGAGTACAGAATTTGCTATGTGATTTAGATATCTATGGGAGTATCAAGACAATACTACACTGAAACCTTCATTATTAGTAATAACAGATATGAAAGTTGCATGATTTATCATGGATCATGTTTCCCCGTCTCGTCCCAGAAAGCAACCAGCCCCTTTATTTATACTTAATAGAAAATGAGTGGTAAAGAAGGCAGATCCTTCAACTTTTGTCAGTGCGCCAGAACATGCAAGGAATTGTAATTACATGACCAGATCTGACAACCTATGGGCTTGGTGCTTCTTCCAATTATTAATTGACTAATCAGAAAGCAGGGCTGGCCATTGTCTGAGATGAAACAGCTGCATCTGTTGGCCATCCTATATAAACAAAGTCATCCTAAATGTATGTCTTGAAAGAACAAGTAGAGAACTCACTTCGTAATTGTGCCATCGACATCAGAAATAACTATGCGAGTATTCCATTTCCATAGATATATATTAGCATCCACCTGTTGAATGTAAAAATGCATTAGATAATAGACTTACATCTTAAAATATGTCAACAATGAGTAAAGCTATTAGAACAATAACCTGCTGCCGCCCAAGCATCGCAGTGGAGAAACTAAATGTTATGATATTCCGACCCTCCTTAAGATTTAAGGAAGCAAGCTGTTCAGAAGTTGGAGTACGTGATTGCACCTTCTTCATACTCCTGGCTTTCAGCATGTCATTTTCCCAAGTCTGGTTTTTAGTCTTCTCAGAAGCAGAATCTACATCATTTTCACTAAAACCTTCATGGGCCATGTGTGCAGTGCTTATGGTTCTAGATCTTTTAAAGTTGAATGGCCAAAGCCTCCAGCTAACACCAGCTGGTACTGTGGCACTTGAAATATCCCCTTTAATGTTTTTCTCTTCTCGATCCACAGGTATCATCCCTTGAGTTTTGAATATTTGTTCTTGGCCAAAAGAAACCATTCCCAAAATGATTGGTGCGGCCGCATCCCACGGATAATAATGATCACCAATTTTGACAACTAGCTTGTCGTTCTTCACAAGTGATGGGCCCAATGCACAAAATTTCTCTAAATTCACCTGTTCAGAATTAAATGCTTGACAAGCTGCATCAGCCCCCATCCCTTCATATAACAAGTGTTTGCAGAGGGATAACTCTGCATAGAAGTACATAATATTTATAAAAAAAAAAAAAAGTTCAAAAATATGCATGCATCCAATATTTAATCATGTCTAACCTAGATCTGAAGAGGCATGTTTGCAAAGCTTTTTTTTGCTGACATACCATTCAAGATGCATCCATTCAGCAGAAAATTTTGGTGCAACCTTTAAAAATCGAATTTACCATAGAACCAATAGGCAAAGTAATATATATAGCTTCACTAGACTTATATACATACAGAAGCAGCAGGAAAAAGATTCACTCACCAACAACAGGGTTGATTAGAGCGCCTTTCTGCGCTCCCTTGTTTTCAACATCAACAACTGTAGCAACATGTTCAGGTCTAACCTGACCTTGCTCTCCACTGCTTTGAGAATCTGCCTCCAATTTTGAAGAGCTAGAACATTCCTTCTCACATACATCCACCGATTCATTTGTAGATTTTAAATTCAGTGAGAAACTTAGTGGCTGAAGAAGATTGGACCCTTCAAGATCGTGAATGTCAGAACGGATATTGGGTAAAGATCTTGCTGACAGTTCATTTTCTGCCTCATTTGTCTGGCTACCAGGAATATTTATTGGACTGGTATGAGGCCTTAACACATTAGAAAAGCCTTCCAAAACCTTCTCATTTTCTCTGTCTTTCGATTCATGCTCCTTGAAGTCAGCTTCTGCAGTGACCATTTGTTGATCTTCTGTTTCCACTGCTGTGTCATCAAGCAATAACTCAGGGTCAATTTCTTTAGCAGCAAAGCTGTCACGGTCACTGAATGGGAATTGATCATCCTCTAAGCCCTCAGGGGACAGGGCACTGGCTTTCATTTCTTTAACAGATTCAGAAGCAACACCATATTCATAAGCATTATTATCACCATTCAAGATACAAGATTCTTTTACATTAATTCCTTTCCAAGCATTTTCTAACTCTTCTAGTTGATAGGTAGAGTCAAGTTGCTTGATCTCAATGAGCTCAGTGGTTTCTCCCACTTCCATCTGAGCTTCATTCCCAAAGCAATCACATTGGTTATCACCTGTTTGTGTCACCTGACTCAATTCCTCAATTACTCCATTACATGAAGAATGAAGGCCACTCAAAATTTGTTCAGTAGCCATAATGGGAGAAGAGCCAGCATTGCTTGGACAGTCAGATCGATCATTTTGAGAGATAGAAGAAACCTCAACTCTTGAAATCTCCAAATTCTGGTCATGACATCCACTCAAATTTTCTTTACTTGTGCAAGCACCTGATTCTGGTTGTGACCTTACTGCAGAGATCAGCTCATTTGTGTCACACTGAATTTCACAAGCTATCTTTCCCTGTCCACCCTCACCTGAAAAGAGGTCCGCAGCATCAAGAGCTCGGTTCATGGAAACATTGAACCTGCAGGTTGAGCTTTCTAGAGTTTCACAGTAGCTGAAAGAAGAAATTTCCTTCTCTTTTTTTCCAAGAACAGAAGAATCATTGGTGCAACCTGTACACATTTCACTCAATGACTGTACTGTATCATGAGAAAGAGCAACTGAACCAGGACTCTGAACATTAATTTTATTCGATTCCATTCTTACTAATTCAAAGACTACCTCACTATTATTGGCTGTATTGCTGGTCTCTGAAGTGTAAATATTTACAGTGTCATCATAGGAAGTTATCTCTTCAAAATCTTTTTTGTTTATCATATCATTTCCAAAACTGTCATGCAATCGCTCACCATGAGAACCAGTTGAATCTTTAAAAGAATCACAACTTTGGCTATTAGCATCAGGATCCTTGCATTCTGAAGTCACTTCACCAGAGATGAACCTGCACCGATCAGCTACATTGTCATTCTCAGATGTACAAATCTCTATAACTTCCTCGTCAGCTCTTATACATGGAGAATCATGCTTAATTATCTCTTCCAGATGATTTTTACCTGCAGTACTGCTCCCAAAATTATCACCGAGGTCCTCCCCATGAGAATTAACCATTTCATCATGATCAGGGCCTTTCTTCAAAGAAGGTATATGTAGACTTTGTTCTTTTTCAATGACATTCACACCTTTATCATCATTTTCAGATTGTTTCCCAGAAGAGTTAACATCTCTACGATCATTGGTTGGGAGATTGGTCGACCACTTCACCTCCAAGAGGTCAGCTGCAATCTCTGCACGCTCCAATGAACTCACCCTCCCCACATTGCGCCCCTCATCTCTAACCTTCATCGACTTCCGTCCAAACATAAGACCCAAAATTGTTGAGCGCCTTGAACTTGTTCGCTTGACAATCTTCCCATTCCCCATATCCATCTGGCTAATCATCTCTCCCCGACCGCCATCAAAATCACAGCTCTGAATCTTCTTCAATTGTCCATTCCGCATCTTCTCATCTGTCTCGTCTCCAGAGGACGTGGGAGACACAATGAAGTCTCCTCCTTCGGCATCAGACTCCATGAGGAAATAGGCTTCACCTTTATGATCCAAGAACATGTGGAATCCAGCTTCAACTCCATTGACAGATATGCTGACAGCTTTCTCCTTTGTCTTCAGCACACCTTGAAATTTCCCAAACCGAACATACCACGGCGAGGTCTTGAAGCTCCCATCCTGCTGCTGAACCACAATTATGTCCACAGCTCCTCCGAACGGGTGGAAAGGCCCCGAGACGGTGTACACCCCCCGGGTGATGTAGTTGCTCAACTTCTCCACCGCATACATCTTCCCCAAAGTCCCACCTTTCCGGTGTTCCGGATCATAAAACCGCCACAGGATTCACCTTTCACCAAGATCCAATCCCTACAAGCCCTCCAAATTCAGAAAACACCGGCTAAAGGAAATAAACAATGATACCCCAAACAGACCGACATCAAAGCCACAAAAACCTACGAAGATCGCTGTTTTCCTTTTTTTTTTTTTTTATCAAATTCTCAGACAAACAGAACGGAAAACCTCAGATTTCTCTAAAAAATTCCGAATCAAGAAACAAGAAAAAAAATGAAGGGAATGCAGATACCGAAGCCAGATAGAAAAAACGGAGTCTGTCCAAAACGCGATTTTTATTGTTTACAAACACCCAGATCAGATAAAGCTTCCCGCATGTCGAACCGCGAAGGCAGATTCCATCAAGAACCGCAGACCGATGCCGAATTACTGATCCAAATCTCAAATCGCGAATCCCTCGTCGACCGACCGCTCGGGATCCAAGAGAACTCTCTCGCAGCGACCAATTGGACCGACCGGGAAGTCGCGGCAGGAGGAAGAGGAACAAGAAAGAGAACGGCCTACGGAAGAAGAGGCAGCAGGCAACGGAATCGAAGCATATTCGAATTAAAATTCGGGGAATAAGCCGGGGTATCTAATCATATGGGCGAAAGCGCCTAACGGAGGAGGAGCGGTATTTTTCGGACTCGAGGGACGAGAGCGAGAGAGAGAGAGAGAGAGAGAGCCCGACGAGCGGCCAACCTGGCTTTTCCTCGTAGGAAGGAGTCGCGTCCTCCGCCTTGAAATCACCTCCTTTGCTACACCCTTCGCTACGGACGGTGGATAATTTATGAGAGGTCCACGTGTCTCCGTCGTGGCGAGGGGAGAATTGGAGGAGAGGGTGGGTGAGAGATGCTTACGATCCCTCCCTGTGAGGCTAACCGGTTCTTATGTTCAATTTGCGGTGGCCACGTCAGATGGGTCGGGAGTCAAGGGGCCACTTTTTTAGTTGGGAATAGTAGCCCCACGCTAGATGCTGAGATATGAATGAGACGTTAATCGTAGGTCGGTTCGCCAGCTTTTTTTTTCTTTTTTTTCTTTTCTTTTCTTTTTTCGTTCGTTTGCTTGGAGGAATAATGCTGGGTCTTGTTTGTTCTGAAACATTTGCATTTAATTAAAATAAATTGATTCTAGGCTCGTGGAGTGTACGTGCGTTGTTGATATGAAAGAGGAGATAATTGATGGTCCATTTTGATCTCTTTGATTGGACGAAGATATTATTTATTTTATTGGAAACGAGGATTTAGTTAACTAGTTTGATTGATAAGTATAATTTTTATTCTAAATTTATGTTATCTCTCTCTCTCTCTCTCTCTCTGTGTGTTAGCCATTAATTAGGGAACAAAGATGAGCAGGTGTATTTATTTGTAATTAAATTATAAATTTACAGACATTGGAGTGCTTTTCTCTCCCTCTCCTTTTCTCTTCGCCATTAATTAGAGAACAAAGATGAGCAGGTGTATTTATTTGTAATTAAATTGTAAATTTACAGGCATTGGAGTCTTTTGTTTTTGACATGCCCCTAATTTTACATGCCGGATCAAGAGGGGGAATCAAGGAACTTCCATTTACAAAAAAAAGTGGGGTTGCGCACGCTTGGACGTTTTGAGAGAAGACCATTTAGTTACTTAGAGAGATTCGATTACAGTGATGATATGACTACAAGAATAAATATAGGAAATTGCTATCCATCTTTTATTGCAGGACATCTCGAATTTGCTTTATGGATGTATAGAAATTATAGCTAAGATATATTTTTAAAAAATAAATTATTACTATAAGACTTCAAATTTTTGGAGAAGATTCATACTAAAGAGTTGATTTAGAGTTGGATCAACATAGATTATGGACCAACCTATAAGAAAAGTTTCAAGAATCGATGGGATACCTTTCGGTTTAGGACTCTTCGATACTTGAGTTAGCTAAGGCTTTATAAACAGATGGTAAAAATAGAAAGTTAGAAGATAAGAAAGAGAGAGTTTGAGTAGAAGGTGATTCGATTTTTTTTTAGTAGAAAAGTCGAGAGTAGATTTCAGTAGAATATTGACTCTGTAAATCTTATGCTTACCTTTTAAAGGATATCCTGCTCCTCTATTTATAAAAAAATTTGCTTAGGTCTTAAGAAAAGTTTGTTAAGTCGTTAGCTTGTTATAACAGAATAGTCAGCTGGATTGCAGCTGTAAGCCATTTGTCTAGATGATAATTAGCTATAATGCGGTTAGAGAAAAATCGTGATTTGATTGGAGAGCGGTCAATGCTCGATCAGTTTATGGATCATGTCGAGATTGATATTTTATCGATCTCGCTGATATGATGAGGTCGGTATTTGACCGATCTCGGCATGGTAAAGATGATAGTATTTTTACCTTGCTGTCGACAATGTTGGCTTTTTATCAATCTCAAAATAATAGAGCTGGTAGCAAGAATAAGCCTGATCTTACATCTAGTTATCAGGTGGATTACTGTTGTTGAGGTCGATATAAATCTGATCTCCCATGAAGAAAGCTTAGTTGTCGCTAGCTTTTAAGATAATAAATTACTGGTCTGATTCTGTACGATTAATCTAAGGTCGATTGAAGACCGATCTTGATTTATAGTATATCAAGGCATCGCTGAGAGGGATAATTTGCTAGTCTGGCTATGATGGTCATCGATACATTGCCGATTTGGATCAACTATTTAAACCAATATGCCATACCTAGCCATGGTACGAATTAATTTAAGCTCCAGATCGGTATTTTACTGACTTGAGACCGATACTTGTTATTTTTAGCAATTATCTGAACGACAACTTCTCTGATGATGTTATGTAGCTAGTGATGATTGTCCGTACCAATACTTGCTCTCTACTTTCCAGACTTGGAGTGGAACTTTCTATAATGAGTGTGGAAAGTTATTTTTGAAAGACATCTATTAATTTTCTTTATTGAGAATTATGCCGTACGACTGCCAGATTTAATATTTTAATGATTCAAAGCGACGGACTGCCTCGTTTGACGAAATTCCAACATATTTATCATACCTGATATTTAAGGAGACATGAAAAAGCAGA
This sequence comes from Cocos nucifera, assembly GCA_006176705.1. Classification (NCBI taxonomy): domain Eukaryota; kingdom Viridiplantae; phylum Streptophyta; class Magnoliopsida; order Arecales; family Arecaceae; genus Cocos; species Cocos nucifera. Next base: position 6,147,037 of record QRFJ01000001.1, on the reverse strand, counting down.
AAGTCATCATTGGTTGCCTTGCCGTACCCCAGGCGACATGAGGCGTATGTCATTTTTTTATTCACCCAGTGAATCACCACACGGATTGCACCTACATAGCTTAATCAGAATGGTATGCATTGAAATGATTTTCTACGGCCTCTCTCGATTGCTGACAAGTGGATTGAATCCAATGGTGGGCAGATTAATCTAAAATATCACTCTCCCTTATATATTGGGTGATATTCGTTCCACTATCATTCTACTATTTCTCTTATGCGGAGGTTCTGCCATTGAGGTTTCAGGAGCTTTTTTGCACCCAAGCAGTCAGAGAAGAAGCCTATTTTGGTGATTACTAGAGTTGAGGAGAGCCACCAAATCTAGTAGAGAAGGTCTCCTTCCCCCTAAGTAGATCTCTTCTTCCAATATAATTTATTAAAAATTATGTTTTAAAGTCAATCATCAGCCGAATGACGATTAAGATATTATAATTAATTTATTAATTAATAAAAACTATTTTGGCATCTTTTTTCATCATAAATTTATATCTTCTAATGAACTTCATTGTTGTGGTGAAGTTTTTACGACTATTTAGTTTCGATAAAGAGAAAATTTATCGATTAGTTCTTAAATTTATTCACCACCAAATGATAGACTGTTAATTAGAATGACAGCGTCTATTGAGCATAAGTCACTATATGCTATATAGGTTGTTTGTCCTCTTAACCAAGAAGTGTGAAGACACAGATATTGCATACAGATGAGATGTATGGGTACATCATCATTGAACGTGACCAACTTTAGAGCATTCTACTATCGAGAATATCTCTGATGGAATATAGGTATAAGTATCCCTTAGACCTGAGATCACCTCAGTGACTTGCAAGCAACTTACTGTGTTTTAGTATCGGACTAACTAAATTTTTAATTCAGCAATGGAAGACTTCTGGGCACAGTCAAGTACTTGCAAAGTCAGAGTGTAATCAAGATAGAATTGACCACTCCAAGAGTTGGAGAAGAATGTATCACTGTATTTCAATATAGCAAAACCTTATCCAGGATAATCCATCAGATGGATTTGATATTTTGAAATACAATATGGACAATCTGATCAAAGTTTACAGTTGAACTTTGAGGTATCCTACGAACATTATGGTCAAGAAGATGAATTATATGAAAACTATATCCGCATGGGTTCTAAGGATGGTGTTTTATACCTTCGACCTATCCGTCCGTCAGGTATCATTGCTAGATGGTCATTTCGATTGGTACAAAAATTTGATCCTATGCTACTGACTTAGGTTCGGACCTACGAGGTCACACACATTAGAACTTATAATCTGATCGGATAGTTGATCAACGATTAAGAATCGTTTTAGGGTTAAACAATCAATACGATTAGTCTCTAACCTAGTACAAGTGTTGCAGGAGAATCGATTAGCAATTGAATTACTAATTGACTTAATTTGATTAAATTAATAATTAAGATTAAATATAATTAAATATGATTTAATTATATTTGGTTTGGGCTTAATTGGATCAAGTCTAATTGATTTATTGGATAAGCTAAGTACAAGGAAGAACTAGTCCTAGTCTAACTATGACTCGGATTAATCTAATTTTTAAATTTAATTAAAAAATAAATTAGAATTAAATTTGATTTAATTAAATTCTTAAATAGGTTAGAATTTTATTTAATTATATTACTTTAATCTTAATTTTATTTGGTTAAAATATCTTATTTGACCAAGTCAAAATAGGAGTCCTAGTATGACTAGGACTCCGTATCACTTGCACCACTTAATCCTCACGCCCCATGCCCTTTTTATTTTATTTATTATGTAAAAATTCTTCACTCCCATGGCTTCTCAGCCCTCTTTCTCTCCTCCTTTTCTCATATGATAATTTGTTGGAAGACCAAGTCAAAAGAAGAGTTAGTTTTGCTTAGGATTCTATGAGATAAAATCCTTGTTGACCAAAACACCTTCCCTTGAGTGCCGCTCCCTCTTTTAATTAATTCTTCTCTTATTTCATAAAAATAATCTCTTTTTTTATGTACCCTCCCTTGCTGGTCCATGCCAATAATTGTGGAGGAGGCACCCAAGAGTTGGGCGCCCCAATAACTTTCCATGTTTGGATACTCCTAGTCTAGGATTTTAATTTAACTTGGACTCTTCTTTTTCTCTATTCATTGGATGAATTTTATTCTAATTTTTTCATGAAATATAGAGATTTGGAAGAGGTTTGGGGTGTGCAAAAATTAAAGAAAAAGAATCCTTGGGCATGGGGGTTCCATGGGCATCAAACTATGTGTCTAGGTGAGAGAAAAGAGAAGAAGAAGAGGATCTTCTTCAAAGGCTGTTTTATTTTCAATCTCTCCTCCTTTTTTTTGAGTTTTTTTTTTAGAGAGTCTCAGATCAGTAAACTCTCATCTTTTTTTTTATATTTTGGAGAGTCCAAATTTTAAAAAAGAGAGCATCGGATCTCTGTATGGTTAATCTAAGATCGATTGAAGACCGATCTTGATTTATAGTGTATCAAGGCATTGCTGAGAGGGATAATTTGCTAGTCTGGCTATGATGGTCATCGGTATATTGCCGATTTGGATCAACCATTTAAACCAATATGCCATACCTAGCCATGGTACGAATTAATTTAAACTCCAGATCGGTATTTTACTGACTTGAGACCGATACTCGTTATTTTTAGCGATTATCTGAACGACAACTTCTCTAATGATGTTATGTAGCTAGTGATGATTGTCCGTACCAATACTTGCTCTCTACTTTTCAGACTTGGAGTGGAACTTTCTATAATGAGTGTGGAAAGTTATTTTTGAAAGACATCTATTTATTTTCTTTATTGAGAATTGTGCTGTACGGCTGCTAGATTTAATATTTTAATGATTCAAAGCGACGGACTGCCTCATTTGAGGGAATTCCAACATATTTATCATACCTGATATTTAAGGAGACATGAAAAAGCAGAAAGTCATCATTGGTTGCCTTGCCATACCCAGGCGACATGAGGCATATGTCATTTTTTTATTCACCTAGTGAATCACCACACGGATTGCACCTACATAGCTTAATCAGAATGGTATGCATTGAAATGATTTTTACGGCCTCTCTCGATTGCTAACAAGTGGATTGAATCCAATGGTGGGTAGATTGATTTAAAATATCACTCTCCCTTATATATTGGGTGATATTCGTTCCACTATCATTCTGCTATTTCTCTTATGCGGAGGTTCTGCCATTGAGGTTTCAGGAGCTTTTTTGCACCCAAGCAGTCAGAGAAGAAGCCTATTTCGGTGATTACTAGAGTTGAGGAGAGCCACCAAATCTAGTAGAGGTCTCCTTCCCCCTAAGTAGATCTCTTCTTCCAATATAATTTATTGAAAATTATGTTCTAAAGTCAATCATCAGCCTGATGACGATTGAGATATTATAATTAATTTATTAATTAATAAAAACTATTTTGACATCTTTTTTCATCATAAATTTATATCTTCTAATGAACTTCATTATTGTGATGAAATTTTTACGACTATTTAGTTTCGATAAAGAGAGAATTTATCGATTAGTCCTTAAATTTATTCACCACCAAATGATAGACTGTTAATTAGGATGATAGCATCTATCGAGCATAAGTCACTATATGCTATATAGGTTGTTTGTCCTCTTAACTAAAAAGTATGAAGATACAGATATTGTATACAGATGAGATGTATGGATACATCATCATTGAACGTGACCAACTTCAGAGCATTCTACTATCGAGAATGTCTCTGATGGGATATAGGTATAAGTATCCCTTAGATCCGAGATCACCTCAGTGACTTGCAAGCAATTCACTGTGCTTTAGTACTAGACTAACTAAATTTTTAATTCAATAATGGAAGACTTCTGGGCACAGTCAAGTACTTGCGAAGTCAGAGTGTAATCAAGATAGAATTGACCATTCCAAGAGTTAGAGAAGAATGTATCACTGTATTTCAATATAGCAAAACCTTATCCAGGATAATCCATCAGATGGATTTGATATTTTGAAATACAATATGGACAACCTGATCAAAGTTGACAGTTGAACTTTGAGGTATCCTACAAGCATTATGGTCAAGGAGATAAATTATATAGAAACTATATCTGCATGGGTTCTAAGGATGGTGTTTTACACCTTCGATCTATCCGTCTGTCAGGTATCATTGCTAGATGGTCATTTCGATTGATACAAAAATTTGATCCTATGCTACCGACTTAGGTTCGGACCTATGAGGTCACACACATTAGAACTTATAATCTGATCAGATAGTTGATCAACGATTAAGAATTATTCTAGGGTTAAACAATCAATACGATTAGTCTCTAACCTAGTACAAGTGTTGCAGGAGAATCGATTAGCAATTGAATTACTAATTAGCTTAATTTGATTAAATCAATGATTGAGATTAAATTTAATTAAATATAATTTAATTATATTTGGTTTGGGCTTAATTGGATCAAGTCTAATTGATTTATTGGATAAGCTAAGTACAAGGAAGAACTAGTTCTAGTCTAACTATGACTCGGATTAACCTAATTTTCAAATTTAATTAAAAAATAAATTAAAATTAAATTTGATTTGATTAAATTCTTAAATAGGTTAAAATTTTATTTAATTAAATTAATTTAATCTTAATTTTATTTGGTTAAAATATCTTGTTTGACCAAGTCAAAATAGGAGTCCTAGTGTGACCAGGACTCCCTATCACTTACACCACTTAATCCTCACGCCCCATGCCCTTTTTGTTTTGTTTATTATGTAAAAGTTCTTCGCTCCCATGGCTTCTCAGCCCTCTTTCTCTCCTCCTTTTCTCATAAGATAATTTGTTGGAAGACCAAGTCAAAAGAAGAGTTAGTTTTGCTTAGGATTCTATGAGATAAAATCCTTGTTGACCAAAACACCTTTCCTTGAGTGCCACTCCCTCTTTTAATTAATTCTTCTCTTATTCCATAAAAATAATCTCCTTTTTTATGCACCCTCCCTTGCTGGTCTATGCCAATAATTGTGGAGGAGGCACCCAAGAGTTGGGCGCCCCAATAACTTTTCATGTTTGGATACTCCTAGTCTAGGATTTTAATTTAACTTGGACTCTTCTTTTTCTCTATTTATTGGATGAATTTTATTCTAATTTTTTCATGAAATATAGAGATTTGGAAGAGGTTTGGAGTGTGCAAAAATTAGAGAAAAAGAATCCTTGGGCATGGGGGTTCTATAGGCATCAAACTATGTGTCTAGGTGAGAGAAAAGAGAAGAAGAAGAGGATCTTCTTCAAAGGCTGTTTTATTTTCAATCTCTCCTCCTTTTTTTTGAGTTTTTTTTTTGAGAGTCTTAGATCAGTAAACTCTCATCTTTCTTTTTATATTTTGAAGAGTCTAAATTTTAAAAAAGAGAGCATCGGATCGATCGTCGAAGAAAAATCAGCATAGTACTAGCATGCTGTACTGATTTCCTATATCGAACTTCAGATCAGAGATCGTAGGCTCATGTGGAGGACTCCTAGAGGCTGGATGTATGTGCGGCTCATGACTTCATCCTCAAGCCTAGATCAGTAAGTTAGAATATCTAACTTGCTCAGATAATAGATCTGATCTATTAACTTCGTACCTGCATTTGATGTAGTATAGATCTAGGTTGATTTGATCAATCTTTTACTTTTTTATTTAATTTTAATTTTTGAATTAATATCATATCTTGATCGTATAATAGATCTAAAATCTAGATATTTATATATTTATTTAAATAAATATTTAATTTATTTAAATTTTTTGCTGTAAGATCTTGAAAAAGTTTTTAAGATCTACCTGTAAAATTCTAAATTTGATTCCTTCAATTGGTATCAGAGCAAGATTATTATTACATAATTTTTGTACATATTTAGATTATTTCTTAGATTAAATTTAGTTTATAATTTAATTATTAAATTTAAAATTAAAATAAAAAAAATCAGATCTCACGAACTGTTATAAGGTTGTCCTATTGTAAGATTTATCCCTTATAGTAAAAAGGTTGTCCTAGTTTATGATGATCTGACTCTAATCATAAATTTATTAAATTTAATTTTATTTTATTTATAATTTAATAGATTTAAAATAATTTTAAATCTAAAAATAAAATATTTTAGATTGCACGGACTGTCATAAGATTATCCTACAGTATGGTTTACATCTTACAGTGAATAGATCGTCCTAGTACATGCTGATCTAAAATATTGATCATAAAATTTTAGATTATATCTAAAAAATTTTATGATCTAATTAAAAATATTTTAATCTAATTTTAATCATCATAAATATGTTAGATTTGATCTAGAAAGATTTATGATTGATTATTATTGAAACTATTTTAATTACATAAACCTATTTAGATTAGATCTAAAGTAGTTTTATGCTTATTTTACTTGCATATTGATTATGAATCAAACATGCAACTTGATTGATAGAACCATGTTATAAAAATATTTTATAAAAATAAAAATTATTTTTGAAAATTCGAACCCCAACCCTCAGTTCAAAACTTAATTAAGAATTAAGAAGTTGATTGATTAGAATCTAGGATTGTGAATTGAAGATCCTAAGACACAAATCATAACATATTGGATTAAATGGATTAGTGGGGATTAGGTTCATTAATTAGGTTAGACCTAGAGTTATATTAAAGAATGGATTTTATTAGAGAATTGACTAAATTTAATCAATTATTATCTTAGATTAGGTCAAGGATTCTTTAAATCAATTACAATAGTTATAGTTGTTCAAGTCCATGTCTTTAATAAGATCTAAGATGGATTTGATTCTTGGCTATGCGGTCTAGCACGAACTGTTGGTTGATCTAATTGAAACTAATTAAATCAGTTGGTATCTAAGGTAAATCAGATCGGTGGTTTTAATTGGCAGCCTACTTACCTGACCATTTCTGATGGTGTCTAAGGCAAGCTTTGGCAAACCCTCCCACTGATTGAACTTACCTGGCATTTTGGTGAGATTATGTTTTGATTGAATCACTTGACTATTCGAGCTGATCCACGTCAGTTAGATAAATCAGTGTGACTGATTTAGGTGCTCTTAGACTAGCCTATTAGTGGTCTCCCTTAAGCTGACTTGGTGAAGCCAGTGGGATGATTATGACAAGCTGGTTAATCTGACCTACTCACTTCTATAAATAAATTCTCTAAAATTATTAGAACCCTAAAATAAAATAGTAATATGATAACTGGATCATAGCCTTCCATTAAAGTGGATGATAATGGGTCCATCAGTTGGATAATCATTGGAGGCTCAAAGGCCTGGTGCTTATCGGTTGATGGAATTATCATTTATTATATGATCTCTTTGATACATCTTTCTAAATGATGGTCGGATGGGCTAATCAAAGTTGGACCTGATCATTCATTGGTTAGATGGGCTAAGTATGGTCATGTTAATGGTTGGACCTAACTAGATCCTTTTATGAGAAGACCAAAACCAACTGATCAGGGGCTAGGGCAAAATTTAATTACTAAAAATTATTTAGAGAAATAATTGATTATGAACCTATCCTTAGATATACATGGGTTGGCCAACTAAAATTGAGCTCGTGTACAGTCTATGTGGATTCTAATATCCACTAAGAAATTAGGATAATTTCTCGAATTGGAGGTAGAAACTATCAATTCGAATAAAATAGTGAAAGAAAATTTTTGATTAAAGTCTAAATATTTAAGTTTAATGAATCAATTACTAATTAGATTTTAATTTTTTTTGTGCAGACATGGTCACTTTCCTATCGCTCCGATCATTATTGGACAATGATAAGTTGGTGGGATCCAACCTCGATAGCTGGTACCGAAAGTTGAAGATTGTCCTAGAGCATGAACGGATCCTATATGTGCTGACGGATCCTGCATCTGAGGAATCAGCTGTCAATGCACGTAAAATAGTCAGAGATACTTATTAGAAGTGGCTCAGTGACCGAACCACGGTGCGCTACATTATGCTGGCTATGATGAGCGACGAGTTTAGTCGCAGGTTTGAGATAGCTCAGCCAAATAAAATGCTCCAAGTGTTGGAGGATTCTTTTGGCACATTCGATGACGTTGAGAGGCACAAGACTAGTTTTGCCATCTTCAATGCTAGAATGTGGGATGGAGCCTTTATCACTGATCATGTACTGTACATGATCTAGCTGATAGAGCGCTCGAGCAAACTTGACTTTTTCTTGTATGAACAACTTGAAAAAGATGCAATACTGAACTCGCTGCCAAAGTCCTATCTCCCTTTTCTTACTCATTACAGAATGACAAAATCTGAAGTAAACTACCATGGCTTACTGAGGTTACTTTAGAACTTTGAGAAGGATTACCAGCTCCATAAAAAGTCAATGAACTTAGTGAGAAGTTCGTCTTCTGGTTCTCGATGCTTTAGGAAAAGGAAGAAGAATAAGAAGAAAAAAATAAACAAAGTGCAAGTTTAGGCTAGGACATCAGTGCATGGCTAAACCAGAAAAATAAAGCTCGATAAGAGTCAAGTTAAATGCTTCTTTTACAAGAAGTAGGGATACTAGAAGAGAAACTATCCTCAGTATATTGCCTCCCTAGATTCGAACAAGAAGAGAAAGAAGTTAGTGATGCGTGCTAATTTATAGCTATGGCAAGTGCACCAGTCGATCAAGTAATAAAGTGAATGAGTAGAGTATCGTCCCTAGAGGATTGAAAAATAAGTACTGAAAAGCTCTTTTCTATGCTTTATTTAGAAGATCGATTTATGAGAATAAGAAATTAAAGAAAATAAAAAAAAATAATTAAAAGTTTTTAATTAAATAGAGAGAGTGTAAATTATTAGGGTTTTAAACTCAAGAGCAATGGATTACTAAGGCAATCGGTTCACCAACTCAGTCAATACAATATTCAGATTTTTAGATTAATTTTATTTCATGTGACGGTGGAGTCTCCTAATTTATTCACTACCCTTTGGTCCAGGCATAGCAAAACTATTAATATTTATTAATTATCCTTTGGTCTAGGTATAATTTAAATAAATATTAATGCATTAGGTTTTGTGAAACCCTCTAATTAAAATACGCTGCGTCCAAAGTGTACTAAAATTCTCGCGTGCATATGAATTCTAATTTGATTCATAATACAAGGTATATAATCAAGAAGCATTAATATAGATGTACTTGGTCCGTAACATCTATGTTCATCAGATCAATTAGAAGATGGCCAGTAATCTAAAAGCATTAAGATTAGATTTATATACTCCTCATGAATAAAATTTAAAAATAAATCATACTGAATATTGCATCAAAAGAGTGGCTACACTTTATGAAGAGAAATCCTGATTTTCCGATCCAGGTTCGTCCAGATCTGATCAGATCAAGAGATATATTTCAAAAATTTTCTCTTGATCTCAATCAGATCTTGATAAGTTTCAGATCTGATTATTATTATTTTAATAAATAAAATAAAATAAGATAAATTAAATCAAATTTAATTTACCTGATTTGGGTAATCCTATTACCCTGTAGATGATCCTGATTGCAGCGGAAGGTTCTGGATCTTAGCCACGCAAGCGCCTGGCCTCTACCGATATCCACTCGGGTTGGATCTGGAGATCCTCTTCTTCTCTATCACACCTCCAAAAATCAGATCTGGATCTGATCTGGAGGATCTTCAAAACTCTTTTGAAGATCTGCAGTCGTCCTTTTGCAGCAGCGCAGCCTTCTTGATTTTGATCGTCTTTTCTTGATCTGAATCGCACCAACCTAAGTCCAAAACACCTTTTGGATGTGGAGAGCAAGGGGAGAAGAAGCTATGGCATGGAGAAGGAGGGGAGAGGCAGCCTTGGGGCGTGGGGTTTCTCAATTGCATTCGCTTTGGATTAGGGTTGGGCGCAGGGTCTTATTTATAGACCTCTTGTGATCCAACTCCTCTTCCTCTCAACCAATCACAACCCTTTGTGAAATCAGATCTAAATCTGATTGGTTGGAATAGAGACCCCTGGATTCCTCCTTAGAGGGTGCCTAAGACCAGTCAAACTGGATTCTTAGTAGAACTCTGATTGGAATCCAAAAGGGAGGTGGAGTCCTTGTCCAACAAGGACTCCTAGGCGCCTCCTACTTGGGCTCACGCCACCCTTGGCGTGCGCCCTTCTCCTTGCCAGGTTCTGGCAGGGGGACAAGGCCCCCACCAGCTCTCCAATAGGTGCATGACATGTGGTCAAAAGTCAAAGGGTGAATGGTCAATGTTTGACCAGTCAAAGGTAGACTTTTGACCAAAGTCAAAGAACAAGAAATGGCAGGTGACCAAAAATGGCAGGTAATGTCTTACAAATAAGACAACCTTATTCTGACTTGGACAACCTCCAGTCAGACCATATGAAGGCCTCTGATTGAGCACAAACTCCTTTGGCTCAGTCAGGACAACTTATTTATGATAGTAAAAAGAAGAACGTTAGGTTCAATCGAGTGCTAGCACGATTTCCTTGAACCTAATTGAATCTCATTCAGATCAATTGAACTAGATCAGTTCAATTGATGATCACCAGATTCAAACCCTTGTTTGTGTGACCCAGTTAGGTTCAGTTCTATATGGTAATGGGATATGTCATGATCTCTATCATAAACATCATCGAAACTCCTTTCGATGGATCAGAACTCTTCTGATTCGAACAGCTAGAATGATTCGATCATCTAAATCATTCTAATTGCTCCCAAAATCCACCAGTGACACCTAGCAGTATATGGTGGCAACCCATCAGAGCTGAATGCGAACCTCTTGGTGCAGCTACCTATGTGATTCAGTTCTTCTATCTTGAGCCCCGATCAGATTAGGGTTAAGGTGAACTCGTCAAACCCTAGTCTCTGTCATATGATGTAATCATTCGATTCGAGTCCAATGTGAAAATCTAAATAGAAACTCTTTCTATTATTTCACTCTGCCATGGCCATGGGCTTCAGGACTTGATTCTCATGATTATCATAGGGCTGCTCCTCTACCACCGAGGTAGATAGATTCCCATCTTGATGCAATCCAGTTCCTACAAATGAACATGTCACAGCCAACATACACCTCAGGGTTCCATATGGCTAGGAGACCGAGTAATGGTGTAGTCAAACTATAACACCCTCAAGGTGAACTGCCGATGCATCTCAGGTCAAAGAACCAGACACACTACTGCAGCATCGAGTCAGTCATTGACGAGAAGGTAGACTTCCTAATGACTACTCGAGGTGGTCACGCTCAGTGCCCTCGTTCTCTAACGAGTACCTGTACTCTCGCTTCGATGTCTCCACACCATAGACTCAAGACTCATCTACTAAAGAGAAGCGATCGTACACCAACCTTCCGGATCAATCACCATCCTCGTGATGATCCTATGGTCGGGAGCTGTTTATGAGTTAATAATGATTATTCATGTCTTAAATTTTCAACTCTTGAAAATATGAATTATCATTACCATTAACTCAAGGATGTATCATAGACACTAAATACACATTTGTGATAGAAAATAACCCATTTTATAAATTATAGTCAAAATTATAATTTTGCCCCTAGAAGTGTATTACAAGTGTCAGCCAATTCTGGCTTCTAGGGCACATATATCTAACACTTTAGCCTTAGTAAAAGAAAATTTAGTTCATGATAACAAGTTCAAAAATAGCAAATAAAATAAAAAGCATAGAGAAATTAGACTGTTTGATTGCTGAAATTAATTGTCTGCTGCTCTTGATGTGGAGAACCTGGCGAAGATGAAGAGGCTCCTTAATTGATGTCTTGATCATCGAAAGAAATCAAAAATTCTTTTTGATTTTCTTAAAAATAACTCTTCTCTTTCTACCTCTCTCCTCTCTCTTTCTCTCTCTCTCTCTCTCTCTCTTTTTCTCCCTCTCTCTCTTTCTCCCCGTCTCTCTCTCTGTCTCTCTCTAATTTTTTTTTTCACGGCAACAACAGGCTTTTTATAGATCAAGAGATTGATTTTTCCTCAAAATCTATCAAAAATTAGGTTTAAAACTTCTAAAACAACTTAAATTAAGATCTGGATAATTTTGCTCGTTAGATGTTGATCAAACGGGCCAAAAACTACTTAAAAACCCCTTAAAATAATCCAAATCAAGTCGGATTTAATGCCAACCATTGGATCAACCTTTAGATTTAATCTGGGCCGTCCGATCATGTAGAAAGAAGCCTTCTGATCTTTAGTTTAACGTCGGGATGAATCTCACCCATTGGATCTTGACCAAAGCTATGGATGCCATCCATCAGCGCCTTCGTTTCGATCGTCCGATCGAGTTTCAGTGAAAATCGCCCGTTGGATCAGCCAAAATTCCTAAATTGCCCTCCGTGGACCATGCACGAGCCCGGTGTTGCGTGGACCACCGCGTTCTTCAGCCAATCAGAGTGCTTTTTCTGATGTGAAATGCCCGAAATACCCTCCGGTTGGTCCACCATGCATCGCGAAAAATGCTGACGTCATCCTGATGTCAGCGTTGCGTCGGTGGTTTTTTTTTTTTTTTTGAAATTCAATTTCTGGGCTCGTTTGAAGTCCGTTTTGCCTGAAATTTATTTCATCTGAACCAGAAAAATAAGATCTTCACATTGGTAGCCTTCTTTCCTACATAAGATTAATAAAAGTATCAATTTCTAAAGAAATAGATTAATTTATTTTATAATTTAATACTTTTATTAGTATATTTTTACCACTTATCACACCCCCCAACTTAGTCATTGCTAGTCCCTTAGCAATATTTTATTTAATACCATGTTTCAATAAGATTATCCATCATAAAGATAAAATCTTAGGATTAAAGATCAAAAAATTTAGAAAATACTGCTAACTAAGCATTGAGCTTCAGAAGCAAATTTTTCAGTCAATACAATTAAAAACTTTCTTAGAGTACATCAAAGATCTATAGCACTTGTGTTCGTGATGACTAACTTTAGCATTTCAGTATTAAATTAAAAGAATAAAAGTATCTTCTCTTATCACCTATTTTGGTCAATTTTCTATACATTCTCAATTTTATACTCATGAATTAAGGTAGCTTTCACACTGCCTTCCCTTTTTTTTTTTACTGTGTCGAGCATCCTGGCATTCTCTTCATCATTTTACGTAAATTTTCACACTTGATATAGGTGCAGAGACTCAGTTACTAAGCTTTGGGACAATCCACATATACTCTATCTTTTGCACTTTATTTATAGACAGATAGCTCTTTTCTTAAATTCAAATTTTTTTGATTAGAATGTATATTAATTACCAATTTTTCAGTGATAATTGAATCCTTAGTTGGCCTTATAATCAATACCTACTTTGCCTTGTTAGTGTGCATGTGCAATAAAAAGTGCTAATAGTCTTTTAATGACCTAAGTAGGCTGCTAAAAGTTGACCAACTAATCTACTTCTTTAACTCGTTACATTCATTAGCAAATAATTCTATCTTTTATCACTTATCCAGTTTATCTTGCTCAAGATTTTCTTCTTGACACATGATTTTTTTTTTTAACTTATTCTACATTGTCTTAAAGGAGAAAGAAAAATAAAGGGTGCAATAAAGGATAGGAAGGAATACACCTGATTTGGTTCAGTCTGATTCTTTGGAGCTTTGAAATTTTGCTTGAGCTCTCATTGATTTTTCTATGCAAAATTGAAAATACACACCAGAGCAGTAAAAGAGCAACAACAAATTACTGAAAAATAAAAGAAAAGAAAAATGATCAAAACTAAAAAGAAAAGAAACAACCTATCTAGTAGTTCTGATTTATAGTCTTCAGCTTGACTTTCTTTGAGTTCTAAAGTGGATCAATCTGGTGCCACTTCAATTGGAATACTTTCATGTTTGATCGAGTCTTCTTTCAATTTGACATTGCTCGCTTTTATAGTCTCAAACCTATTTTCTACAGAATTCTCATATAATGGATTGTCAATAATATCAATTAGAAAACAAGTTTGATTATCATCAGTTTGTTTAGTATCTTTGAAAACATTAAAAGTAACTTGTTCGTCTTGGACTCTAAGAATTAATTTTTCTTGTTGAACATCTATTAAAGCTCCTCCAGTAGCTAAAAAGGGTCTCCCTAAAATAAGGGGTACATCATAATCTTCTTTCATATCAAGAACAATAAAATCAATAGGAAAAAATAAACTTGTTTACCTTTACCAAGACATCCTCCACTATACCTCTTGGATATTTAATGGATCTGTCGGCTAATTGAAGAGTAATAGTGGTAGGCTTTGGTTCTCCTAGACCCAGCTTCCTGAAAATAGAAAAAGGCATGAGATTAATGCTTGCTCCTAAATCACATAAAACTTTATCAAAACTACAATCACCAATAATGCAAGGGATAGTAAAACTCCCTGGATCTTTTAACTTCTATGGTAATTTATTTTGAAGTATTGCTGAGCATTCTTCATTCAAATTTATTCTCTCATGCTCCTTCAGCTTTTTCTTATTTGTTAAGATTTCTTTGAGAAACTTGGCATACCTGGGCATTTGAGTAATAGCATCTACAAAAGGAATATTAATATGTAAATTCTTTAAAATTTTGAAAAAGTTAGAAAATTTCTTATCTGGATGCTGTATTTGTCTCTCTGAGAATGGTAGTGGCGGCACGTAGGGCTTCACATTTGGATCAGCAAATCGTATACCTGGAGACCATCCATCTGCTGGTTGTATTGGTGACTGATGAATTTTAGTTGATGGTTCCTTATTTGTAGTTGGCTCTTCAGTCTCATTCTTCTGATGTGGCTCCTCCAGCTTTGTACCACTTCTTAGGGTGATAGCATTGACTTGCTCCCTTGGATTTGTCTCCGTATTGCTTGGCAAGGATCCTTGAGGTCTCTCGGAGATTATCTTAGCCATTTGACCTATTTGCATCTCCAAGTTTCGAATTGCTGCTGTTTGGTCCTGTCTAAGTTTGGCTTCCAAATTTTTTATAGTTGCTTCTTGGTTTTGCATAAATTTGACCATCAAGCTCTTCCATGTTGGACTTCTTTTCAGGTACTTGGAATCCTTGGAGGGTGGCTGTTGTGCTGCATTTTGATTACTCCATGAGAAATTTGGGTGCTGCCTCCACCCTTGATTGTATGTGTTGGAGTAGGGATTGTTTTGTTGCGGCCTGAAAAAATTATCAATATAATTAGCTGTATCAGTTATTTTAGCAAAAGGATTACCTGTCTGGCAATTGCTCGTATCGTGTCCTCCTCCACATAGGTCACAAGTAATGCTCTGAATATGCATAGCTGTTCCCTTTAAGTTGTTGACTTTGGCTCTAAGGGCTGCAATTTCAGCTAGTAAGGTTGGCACGCAATCTACTCCCTGCACAGTTGCTAGTCTT
>QRFJ01000001.1:6094660-6131643 GCA_006176705.1 Cocos nucifera | reverse complement strand
TTTGGCATCATGCGCTCTGTCTGCATTGATAAGCAAATTTGATGCCACCTCATCATCGATCAGATCGAAAGCTTCTTCCTTCATTTTGATTAATGGTTTCTCCTGTGCTCACATCAATCATAGAATGATTCGTAAGAGAATAACCCATTATAGAAAGTTTTGTACCCCTGAAGCCATAACCGGGTTTGATGTGTGGAACTCTCCTCAGCAAATTTCTTTGAAATGCCCCAAGCCTCATATAGTATTCATGTCCACATTTGCATAAAGAAAGTGATATCGTTGGCGCATCCTTTGCAGTCTTGGAAGGTGGAAAGTACTTGGCTAAGAATTTTTGGATTAGGATATCCCAAGTTGTGATAGACACTCGCAGGAAGAGAATGAAGCCAACTCTTAGCTTTGTCTCATAAAGAAGAAGAAAATAACCTTATCCTAATAGCATCATCCGACACCCATTAATTTTAAAAGTATCGCAAAGTTCAAGAAAATTAGAAATATGGGCATTCGGATCATCATGCACGTGTTCACTGAATTAGATGGTTGATTGAATCATCTGGATCATCGTTGATTTTATTTCAAAGTTGTTTGCTTGTACAGGCGATCTCCTCCTGATGCTTGAAGCTGCATGATTGGTGTGATGTAATCTTTTATATGGACGATGTACTGATCCGAATAGCTCTCATGCTGTCCTTCGATCGTCATATCCAATCTTAGATTGATGTCGTTAGGATCTTCAGCTGCCATGTTTCTTTCTTATTGTAGTCTTCTAATAGTTCTTTCAATTTTTGGATCTAAAGGTAATAAGTTACTTTATGTCCAGTACGTGTCATGCACTGAATTTTTTTTAAAATAATAAAATTAAAAAATAAATTTTTAAAGTAAAGCTAGGATCAAAATTTTAAATATTGTTTTAGACATAATTCCTGGCAACGATGCAAACACCCCTTGGACAACCACATCTTGACTGATGTCAACATGGGAATATCATTCCCAATAAGGAGGATGTCATCCACGTACAATACGAGGAAGACAACAGCGCTCCCACTGACCTTTTGAAAACACATGGTTCCTCTTCATTTTTGATGAAACCAAACTTTTTGATCACATCATTGAAACGAGTGTTCCAGCTCCGAGATGCTTGCTTAAGTCCATATATGGACCTTTGCAGCTTGCAAACCTTGTGATCAGTATCACTGGATGTGAAACCTAGCGGCTGTTCCATATAGATATCTTCCTCAAGATATCCATTTAAGGAATGCCGTTTTCACGTCCATTTGCCATATTTCATAATCGAAATAGGCTGCAACAGGCAAGCAATGTGCGGATGGATTTTAGCATAGCTACTGGGGAAAAGGTATCCTGATAGTCAATGCCTTCGCGTTGACTATAACCTTTTGCCACCAGTCTAGCCTTGAATGTCTCCACATTCCCATCTGCACCAATCTTTCTCTTGAAGATCCATTTACACCCAATAGGTACTATACCTTCTGGTGGATCTACCAAGGTCCAGACTTGGTTTGAGTGCATCGAGTCAATTTCTGACTGCATTGCCTCTAGCCATTTCTCGGAGTCGATATCTGATATCGCCTCGTTGTAGGTTTTGGGATCATCACCATGAGCACCATTACCTACGAGGAACATTTCCTCTACATCCTCTGAAATAATACCTAAGTATCTTTCAGGGGGACGGGAAAACTCTTTCCGATCTACGAGGTGGAGGAGGTAGTGTTCTTATTGGCTCAACCTGATTTGGTTCCAATTGGTCCTTAGCTCGTTCTGCACTTGTGAGACTTTCTCATCAAGCTTGATCTATTTTCCAATGCCGCTATCTTGAATAAACTATTTTTCAAGAAAGATGGCATGTCGACTCACAATCACATTGTGGTCTTCTGGAATGTAGAAATAGTATCCTAATGACTCTTTAGGATATCCTATGAATCGAGCTCTGAAAGGACCTAAACTCTAACTTGTCCGCTTGTTGTCTTTTGACATGAGCCGGACAACCCCAAATTCTGAGATGACTCAGACTTGGTTTCTTACCGTGCCATATCTCATACGGTGTGGTAGGAACGGTTTTAGAGGGAACCCTATTCAGTAGATAAATTGAAGTTAACAATGAGTGTCCCCAAAGGAAATCAGGGAGGTCTGTGAAGCTCATCATGGATCGAACCATATCCAATAGAGTCCGATTTCTCCATTCTGAAATCCCGTTGAGTTGAGGTGTTCCTGGTGGAGTCCATTGAGAGACTATGCCATTTTCCTTTAAGATAGTCTAGGAATTCCCGGGCTAAGGTATTCACCTCCTCGATCTGATCGAAGAACCTTAATGGGTTTTTCCAGTTTGTTTTTCTACTTCATGTCTGAATTCTTTGAACTTTTCAAAAGCTTCAGACTTGTGTCTCATAAGATACACATACCCATACCTAGACAGATCATCGGTAAAGGTAATGAAGTAGACAAAATTGCCTCTAGCCGGCACATCAAATGGGCCGCACACATCAGTATGTACTAGGGCAAGGAGATCTGTGGCCCTCTCCCCATGTCCAACAAAAGGGAGTTTAGTCATTTTGCCTTGAAGACAAGATTCACAAGTTGGATATGACTCGGAAAGTCAATGGACTCAATAGCCCATTTTTCTCCAATTTGTTGATCCTATCTTCTGCTATATGACCTAATCTCAGGTGCCATAGATATCTGTCGTTTGGACTATCCCTAGGTCGTTTGGCATTCACGTTTTGCTCGATAGTTAGAACAGGTACATCAATATGTAGCTGATAAAGACCATTAATAAGGAAACCATTTGCAATTTTATTTCTTTCATAAAGAATGTTACAATGGTCCTTAAAGAAGGTGATCACATAACCTTCTTGTGCTAAGCATGAAACAGAAATCAAATTCCTGCTAGCTGCAGGCACATAAATAACAGTCTTTCAAAACTAAGTCTAAACCAGATGGTAATCGAAGAGGGTATGTTCCCACGGCTACTGCAGCAACTCTTGCTCCATTACCGATGCGTAGGATCATGTCTCCATCCCTCAGCCTCCTGCTATCCTCAAGACCCTGCATGAGAAGTGCACAGATGAGCACTAGAACCAGAGTCAAGCACCCAACTGGATGCAGAAGAAACCGTAAGGTTAGACTCAATAACGAGCATACCTCCAGAAGGACCTTCCTTCTTGTTCTTCAGGGTGGCCAGGTAAGTAGGGCAGTTCCGCTTCCAATGGCCGTCGCTGTTGCAATGGAAACACTTTCCTTTGACCATCGGCCTTCTTTCTTCGGCTTCTGCCTTCTTCTTCTTTGATCCTTCCACCTTTTGCTTTTTCACAGACTTCTTTTTCTTTCCATAAGACTTTCTTTTGGAAGAAGTCCGTTCCATAGCAAGAACTGAGCCTTTAGAACCTTTCATAGAAAGCTCAGCGGTAACCAGCATATTCATTAATTCGGCCAAGGAATTTTGAAGTTTATGCATGTGGTAATTCATGATGAATTGCCCATATGCATCAGTCAAGGATTGCAGAATAATATCGATTCTGCAAGTCCAAGTCTAACTTCACACCGAGCTTCTCAAGCTCTTCCATGTCCTTGATCATTGTCAGACAGTGATCTTGGACTGACTGCCCATCACGCATCTTAGCCTTAAAAAGTCATTTCGTGACTTGATATTTGGCTGCGCGACTCTGTTCACCAAACATCTCCTGCAGGTGAGCCAACATTTGGCGAGCAGTCCCGATATCCTCATGTTGGCGCTGGAGCTCATCAGACATCGAGCCCAACATGTAATATCTGGCCTTATTATCTTCGTCTATCCATTTTTCCAGAGACGCTCTCTGTTCAATAGATGGACGGGCTGGTAAGGTGGGAGGGTCCTGGTCCAAAACATGGGTTAACTTCTCGGAACCCAAAACTATTTTGTAGTTCCTGAGCCAATCTTTATAATTGGGTCCAGTCAGTCTATGTGTGTCCAGGATACGTGCCAATGGGTTGGACGCAGACATTTTCCTGTAGAGAGTCAAAGATTCTAGTTAGATACTGTAATTTTGACTTGACCAATTTGTTTAGGGATTTTATTTTTAAACAAATTAGCTCCCACTATTTTCTCGGATCCCTACACTCCCTCTGTAGAGATGCGAAAAATCTCCACGATTAATGATTTCTAGTGGGTGGTGCGGTCTCACCAACTGACTCATCACCTCACCTAACAGTTATTGGTGATGGGTTAGCCAATGAGTGAACAACTCTTGTTCAATGATTCTCTAATCATGGTGCACCCAAACTTGGTCTCTAATTCATGAATCTCACCGTATCCGAAATATTGATCCACTCCTTAGTTAAGTCAGACCCACCATTTGCATAGACTGGGTTCCTAATTGAGTCTCTCACCGTATCCGAAATATTGAGCCCAACTCATCCTCCAGCCCATAGCATCCAATGCCTAATAGACATGGTTGCATCTTTTCCGGTGCAACTGAGCCACTGTATCCAGCCGAGAACAATCAACCCCGGGAAGGGCCCGCACATCTACAATGGTGGAAGACCTCAGACTTAATCTTTTCTTAGGGAGAATTGATTCAGGTCTCATTAAACTAGACTTGGCTTAGTCATAACAATTATGACTAACCTAGTGGCATGGGTTAGCTCGGATTATTGACCACCTCAGATCAGAACTGTGTCAACAGATATGGCCAGGTAAGTGAGACCGGTGGAAGGAATATGCCATTAACTCGTACAAGAACGCATTCAGGTCGAGTAGCTTCCAATTAAAAACCAGTCGGTCGTCTATGTGCCAAACTTACCTTAGACACCAAATTGTTGAGTCAGAACCAATTGGGTTAGCCTACAATCCAGACTCTAACCTCTGAGCCTAATTAGGTCTTGCTTGATCGTGACTCGATCTTGACCCAGACTTAATCCTATTAGGCTGGTCAATTTAAGCATTGTTGATCCCATCTAACCAACTCTTGATTCGGTTTGATCAACCGCTTAGACCTAATTGAGCTACCCAAGCCCGAACCCAGTATTATGAATATGTCTTAGATCTGAAATTCTCAATTTTAGACCTAATTAATATTCCATAAACTTAATTCTTAATTAAGTAGGGTTCATAAACAAAATATGCACAATAAATCCTAGGGTTTCAGGATCTAGGGTTTTGCAGAAAGTAAGTTTTGGGTTTCTGATTAAGGACGAACACGCAGCACCCCTACACATCATAAGAACACCCCATCGAATGGAAAGAGAGGGCCTTTAAACCCTTCTTCGTTCTTATGACCGGACGGCCAAGAGGAACGCCTTAATCAGGAACATTCAATACTACAAAACAGTATCAGATCTATATCATATATCTCATATACAAAGTTAGATCTAATCATGGCATATTTTGCATACATCTCATGTATCAAATCATGCATATTTTCAGATCTAAATTATCTCATAATAATCTAAAAAATTAGATTTAAATTGATCTAATCAAAATAAATTCTAATCTAGACAATTATGTAGAACTATTCTACAACTAGTCTAGACATGCATCAATCATATCTCATATGATATTTAAAATTAAATAATTTTTATTTGCTATTTTTTAGATGTTATTATAACACCATTATAATATCAAAAAATAGTAAATAAAAGATCTAAAATATGATTTAATCAGATTAAATCAAAAACATGCAAGAACTATTCTATAGAACTATTCTATTCTAGAACTAGTCATGCATATCTTCTAATCTTAGATCCAAATCATTTAATTTTAATTTTTTCTGATTTCAGATCTGATCACATCTCATGTGACATCTGAAATCAATTATTTTCTAATTAAAATAAATTTAAAATCAGATCTAAATAATTTTAGAACCATGGCTCTGATACCAGTTGAAGGGAAATCCTGATTTTCCCGGTCCAGGTTCGTTCAGATCTGATCAGATCAAGAGATATATTTCAAAAATTTTTTTCTTTGATCTAATCAGATCTTGATATGTTTCAGATCTGATTCTTATTATTTTAATAAATAAAATAAAATAAAAATAAATTAAATCAAATTTAATTTACCTGATTTGGGTAATCCTATTACCCTGTAGATGATCCTGATTGCAGCGGAAGGTTCTGGATCTTAGCCACGCAACGCCTGGCCTCTACCGGTATCCACTCGGGTTGGATCTGGAGATCCTCTTCTTCTCTATCACACCTCCAAAAATCAGATCTGGATCTGATCTGGAGGATCTTCAAAACTCCTTTTGAAGATCAGCAGTCGTCCTTTGCAGCAGCGCAGCCTTCTTGCTTTTGATCGCCTTTCCTTGATCTGAATCGCACCAACCAAAAATCCAAAACTCCTTTTGGACGTGGAGAGCAAGGGGAGAAGAGTGGTTTGGCATGGAGAAGGAGGGGAGAGGCAGCCTTGGGGTGTGGGAAATTCTTGATTCAATCTCTTAGTTGGGTTACAGGGTCTTATTTATAGACTAACTGTGATCCAACTCCTCTTCTTCCCAACCAATCACAACCCTTTGTGAAATCAGATCTAAATCTGATTGGTGGGAATAGAGACCCCTGGATTCCTCCTTAGAGGGTGCCTAAGACCAGTCAAACTGGATTCTTAGAAGAACTCTAATTGGAATCCAAAAGGGAGGTGGAGTCCTTGTCCAACAAGGACTCCTAGGCGCCTCCAACTTGGGCGCACGCCTAGGGTGGCGTGCGCCCTCCTCCTTGCCAGGTTCTGGCAGGGGGACAGGCCCCCACCAGCTCTCCAATAGGTGCATGACATGTGGTCAAAAGTCAAAGTGTCAATGGTCAACGTTTGACCAGTCAAAGGTAGACTTTTGACCAAAGTCAAAGAACAAGAAATGGCAGGTGACCAAAAATGGCAGGTAATGTCTTACAAAATAAGACAACCTTTTCTGACTTGGACAACCTCCAGTCAGACCATATGAAGGCCTCTGATTGAGCACAAACTCCTTTGGCTCAGTCAGGACAACTTATTTATGATAGTAAAAGAAGAACGTTAGGTTCAATCGAGTGCTAGCACGATTTCCTTGAACCTAATTGAATCTCATTCAGATCAATTGAACTAGATCAGTTCAATTGATGATCACCAGATTCAAACCCTTGTTTGTGTGACCCAGTTAGGTTCAGTTCTGTATGGTAATGGGATATGTCATGATCTCTATCATCGACATCATCGAAACTCCTTTCGATGGATCAGAACTCTTCTGATTCGAACAGCTAGAATGATCGATCATCTAAATCATTCTAATTGCTCCCAAAATCCACCAGTGACACCTAGCAGTATATGGTGGCAACCCATCAGAGCTGAATGCGAACCTCTTGGTGCAGCTACCTGTGTGATTAAGTTCTTCTATCTTGAGCCCCGATCAGATTAGGGTTAAGGTGAACTCGTCAAACCCTAGTCTCTGTCATATGATGTAATCATTCGATTCGAGTCCAATGTGAAAATCTAAATAGAAACTCTTTCTATTATTTCACTCTACCATGGCCATGGGCTTTCTGGACTTGATTCTCATGATCATCATAGGGCTGCTCCTCTACCACCGAGGTAGATAGATTCCATCTTGATGCCAATCCAGTTCCTACAATGAACATGCTATAGCCAACATACACCTCAGGGTTCCATATGGCTAGGAGATCCGAGTAATGGTGTAGTCAAACTATAACACCCTCAAGGTGAACTGTCCGATGCATCTCAGGTCAAAGAACCAGACACACTACTGCAGCATCGAGTCAGTCATTGACGAGAAGGTAGACTCCCTAATGACTACTCGAGGTGGTCACGCTCAGTGCCCTCGTTCTCTAACGAGTACCTGTACTCTCGCTTCGGTGTTTTCACTCCGTAGACTCAAGACTCATCTACTAAAGAGAAGCGATTGTACACCAACCTTCTGGATCAATCACCATCCTCGTGATGATCCTATGGTCGGGAGCATTTTATGAGTTAATAATGATTATTCATGTCTTAAATTTTCAACTCTTGAAAATATGAATTATCATTATCATTAACCCAAAGGATGTATCACAGACACTAAATACACATATGTGATAGAAAATAACCCATTTTATTGATATTAGTCAAAATTATAATTTTGCCCCTATAAGTGTATTACAAGTGTCAGCCAATTCTGGCTTCTAGGGCACATATATCTAACAACATTCTCCCTAGTGGCAATGCTAAAATTCATTCGGATAATGCTTGCAATAGTTGCCCACCTGGACTATGAGATCTGACAGATGGATGTGAAGACGACTTTCCTAAATGGAGAGCTAATCGAAGAGGTATATATGATACAACCTGAGAGATTTACATCCACAGATGAGTCCAAGGTGTGCGGAATTCAGATATCCATATATGGATTAAAGTAAGTATCTCGGAGTTGGAACATGCATTTTGATAAAGTGATCAAAATGTATGACTTCATTAAGAATGGAGAAGAACCCTGCATTTATAAATGGACAAATGATCCAGCAGTGATATTTTTTATTTTGTACATGGATGACATTCTCTTAATTGGGAATGATATTTCCGCACTATAAGGAATAAAAGTTTGGTTATCATCACAGTTCTCCATAAAGGATTTGGGTAAAGCATCCTACATCCTAGGGATGAAAATTTATAGGGATAGATCTAAAAGGATGCTTGGTATATCCCAGTCCACGTACATGAAAACTGTGCTGAAGAGGTTCAGCATGGAGAATTCGAAAAGAAACTATCTTTCGATAGGCCAAAAAATTTTTCTCTCTAAGAAGGATTGTCCGACAACTCCTGAAGAGAGAGAGCGTATGAGTAGAATTTCATATGCTTCGATAGTGGGGTCTATTATGTATGCAATGATATGTACGAGATCAGACGTGGTATACTCACTAGGAGTAGTGTGTAGATACCAGTCTGATCCTAGAGAAAATCATTGAAAAGTGATTAAAACCATCCTTAAGTATTTGAGAAATACTAAGGACCAATGGTTGATTTATGGTGAGTCAGATCTGAAGCTTGTGGAATTTACAAACTCCAGCTTTTAATCTGATCATGATGATAATAAAAGTGTGTCGGGCATATCTTTACTCTAAATGGTGGAGCCATCTATTGGAAAAGTTTCAAGTAGCATAAAGTGGCTGACTCTATTTGCAAAGCAGAGTACATGGCAGCATCAGATGCAGTAAATGAAGTTGTATGGCTAAGGAAGTTCATCATCGAGGTTGGAGTAATACCCTCCATTGATGGTCCAGTCCTACTCTACTGCGACAGCACTTGTGCCATAGCTCAAGTAAAGGAACCGAAGGCACACCAATAGACAAAGCATATTCTGCACTGCTTTCATTTGGTTTGTGAGATCGTGAATCGTGGTGATGTTAACCTTTAGAAGATCGACAGAAAGAGAAACCTAGCCGATCCCATCACTAAAGCCCTGGCAATCAAGAAGTTCAACAATCATAAGTCGAAAATGGATATTAGATAATGTACCGAGTGGCTTTAGGATAAGTGAGAGTTATTAAAAATTATGTTCCAAAGTCAATCGTCAGTCTGATGATGATTGAGATATTGTAATTGATTTATTAATTAATAAAATATTTTAGCATCTTTTTTCATCATAAATTTACATCTTCTAATGAACTCCATTATTATGATGAATTTCTTAGAACTATTTAGTTTCGATAAAGAGATGATTTATTGATTAGTCCTTAAATTTGTTCATGATCAAATGATAGGCTGTTAATTAGGACGATAGCGTCTATCGAGCATAGATTGCTATATGCCATATAGATTGGTTGTCCTCTTAACCAAGGAGTATAGAGACACTGGTATGGCATATAGGTGAGATGTATGGATACATCGTCATTGAATGTGGCCAACTCTAGAGCATTCTATTATCGAAAATATCTCTGATGAGATATAGGTATAAGTATCCCTTAGACCTGAGATCACCTCAGTGACTTGTAAGCAACTCACTATGCTTTGGTACCGGACTAACTAAATTTTTAACTCAATAATGGAAGGCTTCTGGGCACAGTTAAGTACTTGTAAAGTAAAAGTATGATCAAGATAGAATTGACCACTCTAAGAGTTGGAGAAGAATGTATCACTGTATTTCAATATAGCAAAACCTTGGCCAGGATAATCCATCAGATGGATTTGATATTTTGAAATACAATATGGATAACCTGATCAGAGTTGATAGTTGAATCCTGAGGTGTCCTACGAGCATTATGATCAAGAAGATGAATTATATGGAAACTATATCCTCATGGATTCTAAGGATAGTATTTTACATCTTCGACCTATCCGACCATCGAATATCATTGCTAGATGGTCATTTCGATTGATACAAAAATTTATTTCTATGCTATCAACTTAGATTCGAACCTATGAGGTCACACATATTAGAGCTTACGATCTAATCGGATGGTTGATCAACGATTAAGAATCGTTCTAGGGTTAAACAATCAATACGATTGGTATTTAACCTAGTGCAAGTGTTGCAGGAGGATCAATTAGCAATTGAATTGCTAATTAGCTTAATTTGATTAAGTCAATAAATTAAGATTAAGTTTAATTAAATATAATTTAATTAGATTTAGTTTGAACTTGATTGAATCAAGTTCAATTGGTTTATTGGATAAGCCAAGTACAAGGAAGAACTAGTTCTAGTCTAACTAGGACTCGAATTAATCTAATTTTCTAATTTGATTAGAAAATAAATTAAAATTTAATTTAATTTAATCTAATTTAATTAAGTTATTAAATGGGTTATGGTCTTATTTAATTGGGTTGGTTTAATCTTGATTTTATTTGGTTAAAAGATCTTGTTAGACCAAGTCAAAATAGGAGTCCAGTGTGACTAGGACTCCCTATCACTTGCGCCACTTAATCCTCATGCCCCATGCTCATTTTGTTTTATTTCCTACATGAAAATTCTTTATTTCCATGGCTTCTCATGCCCTCTTTCTCTCCTCCTTTTCTCATAAGGCAATTTGTTGGAAGACCAAGTCAAAAGAGGAGTTAGTTATGCTTAGGATTCTATAAGATAGAATCCTTATTGACCAAAACACCTATCCTTGAGTGCCATCCCCTCTTTTAATTAATTCTTCTCTTATTCTATGAAAATAATCTTTTTTTTTATGCATCCTCCCTTGCTGGTTCATACCAATAATTGTGGAGGAGGCGTCCAAGAGTTGGGCGCCCCAATAACTTTCTATGTTTGGATATTCCTAGTCTAGAATTTTGATCTAACTTGGACTCTTCTTTTTCTCTATTTATTGCATGAATTTTATATTAATTTTTTTATAAAATATAGAGCTTTGGAAGAAGTTTGGGGTGTGTAAAAAATTAGAGGAAGAGGGTCCTTGGGCGTGGCAGTTTCATAGGCACCAAACTATGTATCTAGGTGAGAGAAAAGAGAAGAAGAAGAGGGTCTTCTTCTAGGGCTGTTTTATTTTCAATCTCTTCTTCTTTTTTTTAAGTTTTTTTGAGAGAGTCTTAGATCAATAAACTCTCATCTTTCTTCTTATATTTTAGAGAGTTCAAATTTTGAAGAAGAGAGCATCGGATCGATCGTCGAAGAAAGATCAGTACAGTACTAGCATGATGTGCTGATTTTCTACATCAAACTTCAGATCAGAGATTTTAGGCTCATGTGGATGACTTCTAGAGGTCGGACATATGTGCGGCTCGTGACTTCATCCTCAAGCCTAGATCAGCAAGTTAGAATGTCTAACTTGCTTAGGTAATAGATCTGATCTATTAACTTCATACCTGCATTTGATGTAGTGTAGATTTAAATTGATTTGATCAACTTTTTACTTTCTTATTTAATTTTAATTTTTGATTTAATATCATGCTTTGATCATGTAATAGATCTGAGATCTAGGTGTTTATATATTTATTTAAATAAATAGTTAATTTATTTAAGTCTTTCGCTACAAGATCTTAAAAAATTTTTCAAGATCTACCTGTAAAATCCTAGATCTGGTTCCTTCAGAAGCTTATTTTGGTGATTACTAGAGTTGAGGAGAGCTACCAAATCTAGTAGAGAATGTCTCCTTCCCCTTGAGTAGATCTCTTCTTCTTGCTCTTGGGCTTAGAGCCTCCTTTGCTTTGAGTTCCTCTTCCTCTTTTGCTGGTTTTTTTTCTTAGTCCTCCATCCTCCTTGTCCTTCTTTCATCTCTTTCTCTATCATGTCTTCCCTAAAGAGTACTTCTCTTGGCAACGATAGGATGGGATGATAGTCCTGGATGATCATGAAATCTGATCGACCCAGCCCCAACTCACGCTTGAGGCAGGTGATCCATCTCAAATGGCCACCATGGCTAGTACCTTTGATAACAATGGTTTAGAGTCTCTAATGAGAAGATTTCTAGATTATTTTGGTCCAAATACTGAGCCTTTTATCCTGATAGATGCTGATCTAGAGAAGCTCAAAAAAAGGTATTTCATCTTTGAGAATTTCTAACTCATAGCTCCCAGTCCAAGTGATTATGTCACATGGCCTTCTGAAGGTTGTGTGGCCTTCTATGATGAAGCATTTCGATTTGAGTTGCGCTTTCCTTTATATCCTTTTATCTATAATATTTTAGACTTTTATAAATTGCATCCAACCCAAGTCACTCTTAATGCCATTAGGATCATTTTAATTTTCATCATCTGCTGTAGTTTTGCTGCCATTAAATTTAGGATTTTTCGTTTTAGGACATTGTTCATCCTGAAGAAGCACCCAATAGAAAAGGGTTGGTGGTATTTTTCACCCCGACCTCACTATAAATTTGGTACTTCCCTTTCTTCCTCTATCCATGATTGAAAAAATCTTTTTTTCTTTATTTCTTTTGATATCCCTTGGAATTTCAATACCAGCTGGGGTAGATCTCGACTTAACTGAAACTCTCATAAATAAGTTCTACCTAGGATAAAGAGACCTTTGAAGAGCTGCTGGGTATGAAGGTGTCTAAGCTTGCCCAACTGGTGATGGACCAATCATTGTTCAACTTTGACATCAGCCATGTCTTCCCCAAGGATGAGTCTATCGTTAGGTTTTCTTTAAATTTTCATGTACATGATTTTTCTTGACCATCATACCTTTTCTTCATTGTGACAGCACTTATGAGGTTCGATCTCAAGAGACTGGCAAAATAGCGGAAGAGAAAGTCAGAGCCCTCCAATCTTCCTCCTGTGAAGAGAGGAAAAGAGACGGATGCTGCCATCTCTAGCTCGACATCCTCCTGATCTGCAAGTTTCTACTTCGAGGACATTAGTTATCAATGCAATGCCCGTTAGCGCCCTCCCCTCACCTACATCATCTTCGATGTCCCTGAGACATTGGCAGTCCATCGAGATGGTTCGTCCACCTCTCAAGGAGCCAGCGACTAGCCTGAGGTCATGCTCAGCTACTGCATCACTGAGGTCTAGTCCATCAACTATACCAACCTCATCACCTGTTTGCCAAGCTCGGCCCTTTGGAGGGTCGAAGATTCCTAAGGTTGATCCGCCGTCAACCTTTGTCAATAAAATTGATGTTGCCCAAGCCTCTCTGTAGGACACGACAACGCTCGATAGGGATATACTATTCGTCGTGATGCCACAACGGGACTTGCACTCCCGTAGGATAGACCTTGGGTCGGAGGAACTGATCAACTATAATTTCAATAGCATTCTAGATGTAAAATTTTCTTCTCTCTTTTTTTTACGTCGGTTATTTATCGACCTAATATCATCCTTTTTCTTTCTTTTGCCAGGCCACCTCATACTTCAGGTTATTTACTAAGTACATGGCATGGTTGGCTGAGAATAAGAAGTCTATAGTGGAGGTACTATAGTCTACAAAGGACTACTTGAAGGCGGTGGAGGAAAAGTTGCAAAGAAGGCCAAAGTCTTCGAGGAGTTGAAGAAGCAGCTCTAGGAGAAACTAGCCATAATAAAAGAGAAAAATAAAGCCTTGATGAATCATCGGAGGAAGACTAAGAAAGGAGAAAAGAGACTGTTGGAGCTGCAGTAGGAGATTTCCAAGATTTTCAAGCTGGAAACCAAGGTGATGGAGTTGGAGGAGATGGTGTCCTCTAGGGACAAGACGGTGGCCGCTCGAGACAAGGTCCTTTTGGTGTTCCATAGGGATGTGGAGAACTGGAAGGCTGCTGTTGCCAGAGCTATGGAGGACTACAAATCCTTCAAGGCTTTTCAAAAGGAGGTCACAGAGGCTTCAAAAGAGGCCTTCGACTGTGGGTTTAACAGCTGCAAGGATTTGGTTGGGAAACTCTTTTCTAACCTAGACTTAAGCGGTATTACCTAGGATGCCGACCTTTCACTGATGTTAAAGGCAGCCGCCCAGCCAGCACTGGATGTGGCTTCCCCTGCAGGTGCACCTCTGCCTGCTCCCAAGGTGACCGCTGAGCAGCTCCATCCTGTTGAGGCCCCAATTCTCGTTAAAGTTCCTACTCCCACCGAAGTCCCAACTCCTGTCGAGACCCTAGCCATCGAGGTCATATCACTGGAGGATGATCAGGCGGTTGCTCCTGCCAAAGCTTCTCAGGCAAATGCTTGATTTTTATAGTCTCTTCTCTTCTTTCTTTTTCTTTACTTATCTTCTGTAACAACCCAGTTTGGGCTTTTTTGTAAGAACCTTTTTGATGAAATGAAAATTTTCTTTTTATATGACTGTTCATATTTATGTGTGACGTCGGATATCTTCGATCTGGTCTAGCTCGATGTGAGGCACAAGAATTTTCATTCAAGAAATTTTTCTAAATCATGTATAATGGATAATAATGAATCTTTAATCAAGTTTGTTTTGGTTGACCTCGGTCGGATCACTATATGAATTGCTTTAGCAAATATATGCATGAAATCATATTATTCAACTAATAAGATAAATTTTTAATTAAAACTTGATAGAAGTTTAGGAGTACCTCTACTTGAATCCAAAATTGGTGGGTCAATTCTTCTTTCATTTTATAGAAATCTAACCGATCGCTTCCTGATTCTTTGAAGAATGTTTCTGTAGATTGAGTATTTCATTAAAACCCAGGATAACCTCAATCTTTAGATCGATGTTTTATAAAGCTACAGAATAGCATTGATCTGGAGGTCAGTATTCAATAGAGATCCAAGATAACCTCGATCCAAAGTGAAGAAAAATCTCTATTTTCCGCCGTAGGATCGTCCAAATCTAATCAGATATAAGATGATATTTTTTTAAAAAAAAATTAAATAATCTTATCAGATTTAAGAGTTCTCAGATCTAATCAAGGTGATCTAATATTAAATTAAAAATTAAATTTAAATAAGAAAACAATCATTGTTACCTGATTAGGATAATCCGATTATCCCGATGATGATCCTGATGCTCCTAAGGTTCTAGATCGAGCCACACACGTGCCTGGCCTCTACCAGAGTCTTCTCGAATAGGATCTAGAGTTCTTCTCCTTCTAAATTAATGCTCTAAAGATTAGATCTAGATCTGATATAAAGCTTCTTCAAAATTTCTTTTGAAGTAGCAGCAATCATCTCTGGAAATAATGTTGCCATCTTCCTGATCTGGGCGCCAATGGTCCTTGGACTCTTGCTAGATTTGTGCCAGTGGATGGCATGGAGGAGAAGAGGGACAGCCTTAGGGCATGGTAGATGGGCGTAGAGATTAAATCCTAGGCACAAACAGGGTTTAAATAAACCATGCTACACCATGTAGTGCCACACAGCCTCAACGAATTAGATTTGTCGATTTAATCAAATTTTAATATGATTGGCTGAGTGATGTCATCTAATCCAATCAGATGAGAGTCTCTTAAAAATCCACTAAAGTGGTGCCATGGATGGATAAACTCAAATAGATGGCACCTAGGAGTTTAAGGCTATCAAGCAATCCTGGAATCCCATATGTATGAAACTCCATCCTTATCCACATGGGGCACATGCCTAGGGTGGCATGCACCCTCTCTCTTTCCTCTTTTAGCAAGGGAACAAGAGTCCCAAGTGCTCTCCAATGGGCACATGCCACATGGCCCTCTGTCCAAGTGTCTAGGGTCAACTGTTGACCCTTGTCCAGAAATTGAAAATGGCAGGTGACAGGAGTTGGCAAGTATTATCTTAAATTCATATGATAAATTAGGATAATTCTTTTTTAATCTGGACAAGCTTCAGTCAGACTAAGATAAGGTTTTTGAGTGAGCCCAAACAAATTTGGCTCAATCGAGATGAACTAGAATGATTACAGAAAAAGAAAGTTAGGCTCAATCGTGTGCTAGCATGATTTTTTTGAACCTAATTGGATCTAATCCAAATCAATCAAACTAGATTAGATTGATTGATCACATCCAGATCTAAACCCTTATTTGTATGATTTAGTTAAGTTCAGTTCTATATGGTAATGAGATATGTCGCAATGTCCATCATCGACATCATCGAAACATCTTTCGATGGATTAGAACTTTTTTGATTTATATAATTAGAATAATCGATCATCAAGATCATTCTAATTGCTCCCAAAATTCATCAGTGACATCTAGCAGTATATAGTGGCAGCTATCAAAATTGAAAATGAATCTCTCGATGTAGCTACCTATATGATTGAATTCTTCAATCTTGAGCCCCGACAGGATTAGGGTTCAGGTAAACTCATCAAACCCAATATCCATCATATGAATTAATTATATAATTTGAGTTCTATGTAAAATCCTAATAGAAAATCTTTCTATCATCTTCATACTGCCATGGCCATGAATTTATGGACCCAATCTCATGATCATCATAGGGCTACTCCTCATCTACCGAGATAGATAGATTCCTTTATTGGTGCAATCCAATTCCTACAATGAACATGCTATAGCCAACATACACCTCAAGATTTTGAACAACTAGGAGATCGAGGTTTGGTGTAGTCAAGCTATAACACCCTCAAGGTGAACTGTCGATGAACCTCAGATCAAAGAACCAGACACATCACTACAGCATCGAGCTAGTTATCGATGAGAAGATAAACTTTCTTATGATTGCTCAAGGTGGTCACGCTCAGTATCCTCGTTCTTTAATGAGTACCTGTACTCTTGCTCTGGTGTCTCCATACTATAGACTCAAAACTCATCTATCCTAAGAAAGCGATCGTACACCAACCTTTCGGATCGATCACCATCCTTATAATGATCACAGTCAAAAATAATTTATGAGTTAATTATAAAATTCATGTCTTAAATTTTTAACTCTTAAAAATATGAATTATCATTATCATTAACTCAAAGAATGTATCATAGATACTTTAAACACAAATTATGATAGAAAATAATTTTTTATTAATTTATAGTTAAAATTATAAAATTATTCTTAGAAGTGTATTATAAGTATTTAGCCAATCTGACTTCTAGGGTACACATCTAACAAACTTTCACTTAATCTAAAGCCAATTGACTAAAAATTTAAGTCCCATCTTCTCAAGATGGGCTTCGATCTTCTATTGTCCCAATAGCTTCATCAGTGGGTCAGCCGCATTGTCTGCGGTGTTGACTCTCTTAATCTCGACGTATTTTTTCTCAAGGTAATCACGGATCAGATGAAATTGTCGCTCGATATGCTTGAATTTTTGGTGAGATCTTGGCTCCTTAGCAAGGGCTATGGCATCATTGTTATCGTGGTATAGAGGGACGGCATCTGATGGTATTACTTCGAGCTCTGCGGCGAACTTCTTATACTAGAATACCTCCTTTGCAACCTCCAACGCAGCGATGTACTCTGCTTCCATGATAGAATCTGCTATCACCATCTACTTGAAACTCTTTCAGCTAACAGCACCACCATTGCATATAAACTGACTACCAGATGTCGACCTTCGATCATCTATATCAGACATAAAGTCCGAGTCTGTATACCTCTAGACTTGGAGTTCTCCATTATCAAAGATAAGAAATATATCCTTAGTCCTTCTCAAGTACTTAAGGATATATTTCACAGAAGTCTAGTGTTCTTCATCTGGATTCGACTGATACCTACTCGTGACACTCATAGCATGAATAATATCAGGTCGTGTACATAGCATGGCATACATGAGGCTTCCTATTATCGAAGCATAAGAGATCTTACTCATGTGTTCAATCTCCTCAGGTGTGCTTGGGCACATTTTCTTGGAGAGATGTATGCCATGTTTGAAGGGTACTAAACCTCTTTTGAAGTTTTCCATGCTAAACCTCTTTAGCACCTTCTCTATGTACATTTTCTATGAAAGTCCTAGCATCCTACTTGGTCTGTCTTTATAGACCTTAATTTTCAGAGTAAAAGATGCTTCTCCTAGGTCTTTCATAGAGAACTCTTTAGACAACCATATTTTGATCGTGGTCAGTATGGGAATATCATTTTCAATTAAGAGGATGTCATCCACGTAGAGTACAAGAAAAATAATAGCGCTCCCATTAACCTTTTTGAAAATATGAGATTCTTTCTTATTTTTTATGAAACCAAATAATTTAATTATATCATTGAAATGAGCATTCCAGCTCTGAGATGCTTGGTTAAGTCCATAGATGAATTTTTGCAGCTTGCAGACCTTATGACCAGCATCACTAGATGTGAAACCTAGTGGTTGTTTGATATAGATATCTTTTTTAAGATATCCATTCAAGAACGTCTTTTTCACATCCATCTGCCATATTTCGTAATCAAAATAGATTGCAACAGCAAGTAATGTATGGATGGATTTTAGCATGACTACTAGCGAGAAGATATTTTGATAGTCAATGCCTTCGCATTACTATAACCTTTTATTACGAGCCTTGCTTTGAATGTCTCTACATTCCTATTGACACAAATCTTTCTCTTATAGATCTATTTACATCCAATAGGTACCATATCTTCAAGTGAATCTACCAAGGTCTAAACTTGGTTTGAGGGCATTGAGTCAATTTCTGACTTCATTATCTCTAACCATTTCTCAGAATCAATATCTCATATCGCCTCATCATAGGTCTTGGGATTATCACCATAAATCTCATTTTTCATGAGGAATATTTTTTCTATATCCGCTTGAATAGTACCTAAATATCTTTCAGAAGGACGAAAAATCCTAGTTGATGTTCGAGGTGGTGGAGGTAGTGTTTGGACTGGCTCAATCTGATTGGATTTGATAGGTTCCTTAGCTCATTACTATTCAAAAACCTTCTCCTCAAGCCTAATCTATCTCCCGATGCTACCATTTTAAATAAATTATTTTTTAAAAAAAATGGCATATCGACTTACAATCACATTATGGTCTTCTGAAAGATAGAAATAATATCTTAACGACTCTTTAGGATATCAAATGAACTGAGCTCTAAAAGATCTAGATTCTAACTTATCCGCCTGTTGTCTCTTGACATGAGCCGAACAACTCTAAATTTTGAGATGACTCAAACTTGATTTCTTATCATGTCATATCTCATACGGTGTCGTAGGAATGATTTTAGAAGAAACCCTATTCAGCAAATATATAGCAGTCAATATCCTCAAAAAAATTTAGGAAGGTCCGTGAAGCTCATTATGGATCGGATCATATCTAATAAGGTCTGATTTCTCTATTTTGAAATCCCATAGAGTTAAGGCATTCTAGGTGGAGCCCATTGTAAGACTATGCCATTATCTTTGAGATAGTTTAGGAATTTTCAACTAAGGCATTCATCTTCTTGATCTGATCGAAGAACCTTAATGGATTTTTCTATTTATTTTTCTACTTCGAGTCTGAATTTTTTGAACTTTTCAAAGACTTCAGACTTATGTCGCATCAAATACACATACCCATACCGAGATAAATCATCGATAAAGGTAATGAAGTAGATATAATTGCCTCTGACCGATACATCAAATGGGCCGCACACATTTGTGTGTACTAGAATAAGTAGATCTGTGATCCTTTTTTCATGTCCTACAAAAAAAAACTTGGTCATTTTGCCATGAAAGCATGATTCATAAATCAGATATGACTCGAAAGTCAACGAACTCAATAGCCCAAATTTTTTCAATTTGTTAACCCTGTCTTTTGCTATATAACCTAACCTAAGGTGCCAAAGATACCTATCATTTAGACTATTCCTAGGTCGCTTTGATCTTATGACATTCACATTTTGCTCGATATTAAAAATAAAAATATCAATATATAATTGATAGAAACTATTTATAAGAAAATTATTTATAATTTGATTTATTTCATAAAGAATATTATAATGATCCTTAAGAAAACTAATTACATAGCCTTCCTGTGCTAAACATAAAATAGAAATCAAATTCCTACTTACTACAGGCATATAAAAATAGTTCCTAAGAATTAAATCTAATGTTGACGATAGTCAAAGAGGGTAGATTTTCATGGCCACAACAACAACTCTTGCACTATTTCTGACATACAGGATCATCTCATCATCCTTCAGCCTCCTACTATCCTCAAGACCCTACCTAAAAGTGCACAAGTAAGCACTCGAACCAGAGTCAAGCACCTAACTGGATGCAGAAGAAACCATAAGATTAAATTCTATAATGAGCATACCTCCAGAAGGACCTACCTCCTTCTTATTCTTCAGGCTGGCTAGGTATAGAGGGCAGTTTTGCTTTCAATGGCCGTTGGTGTTGCAATGAAAATATTTTTTCTTGTTAATGGCCTTCTTCTTCGGCTCTGCCTTCTTCTTCTTCTCTCCTTCAGTCTTCTACTTCTTCGCAACCTTCTTCTTCTTTCTAAAAGACTTTCT
The DNA here is from genome assembly GCA_006176705.1 of Cocos nucifera. NCBI lineage: Eukaryota > Viridiplantae > Streptophyta > Magnoliopsida > Arecales > Arecaceae > Cocos > Cocos nucifera. Next base: position 6,110,967 of record QRFJ01000001.1, on the reverse strand, counting down.
CTTGAAAGAAGTCTTCTCCACAGCAAGCATTGATCCCTTTGAACCTTTCATAGAGAGCTCAGTGGTAACCAGCATGTTCATAAGTTCAACCAAGATATTTTGAAGTTTATGCATACGATAGTTCATGATGAACTATCCATATGCATCAATCAAAGACTGCAGAATTATATCAATCGATAGATTTTGATCTAACTTGACACCAAGCTTCTCATTCTCTTCTAAGTCCTTGATCATCATTAGATAATGATCTTAGATCGACTGTCCATCATGCATCTGAGCCTTAAAAGTCTTCTAGTGACTTGATATTTGGCTACGTGACTCTATTCACCAAACTCTTGTAGTGCCGAAAATACGCACTCTTCCAACATGGATCGGCATGACCACTGGTGATTAGCCAAGCAATAAGAAAGAACCTCATAGAGATTAATGCGGAAGCATGATCAAATAATTCAAGAAATAGAGAAGAAGAGAACAAGAGATTTTCGGAAGAAAAGAGCTTTTATTAAGTATATCTCAGCCTCATCATAATGGGTCAAGTCCAAACTCATAGAAAAATTTTTCAAACCCAAACAACTCATATACACAAAATAATAACCTACGAAAATTGAGCCGGTCCAGTTTCAGACTGAGCCGGTTAACCTGCAACTGGATCGACTCAGTCGTAGACTGAGCCGACTCAGTTGTGTACCATGCCAATAGCCTAAAAATGCTGCTTTCTATCTAGATTTTTCTCTAAGATCTAATCGATCCAGTCCTAAACTAAGCCGGCCTAGTTCTCAACTTAGCTGGCTCAGTCTTAGGGTGAGCCGACCTAGTTACTAAACTTTGCTAGGAGAGCTAATTTCTCTTTCGACTTGCTTCCATCTTTTTATAACCTATCTTCTCATGTTTTCAAGACTTGGGAGTGCCACTTCTGAGCTCACATTCTCCATCTTGGTACTTTCAAGTTCTTGTGAACTCATCTCTTCTTAACAGACCCATCCATGCCTCAATCTTTGAAAGCTGTCTTTGGGGAGTATCTTCGTGAGTGCATCAGACTGATTCTCTTTGGTATGGACCTTCATCAGCTCCAGTTCACCTTCCTCCATCAGCTCTCTAATCTCGTGGTACCTTACGTCTATATGCTTTATGCGCGCATGATAGATTGGGTTCTGTGCCAACAATAGAGCACTCTGACTATTACTAAACAGTGTAACCTTACTTTGCTCCACCCCCAACTCATCAATCAACCTCCTAAGCTAAAGAGCTTCCTTTGCAGCCTCTGTTATCCCAATATACTTGGCCTCTATGGTAGACAAGGCCATGATTGGCTGAAGGGTTGATCTCCAAAATACCGATCCATCATATATGCTGAAGAGGTATCCAGTAGTAGACCTTCTTGTATCAAGATCACTAGCATAATTTGCATCAACAAATCCTTCCAGAGAACCTAAACTTTCACACATCTTCGCAGATTGTTCTCCAAATTCTTCCGACTGTCCACCAAGCTGAAGATCACTCCTTTCGAACTTCTCCTTCAGTCAAGTTCCTTCAGGAGTCAAACTCCTTCCAGACTTCTCCTTCAGTCAAGTTCCTTCCGGAGCCGAATCCTTCTGGACTTCTTCTTCAATTGGAATCCTCCAAGAGCCAAACTCCTTTTGAATTTCTTCTTCAGTCGGACTCCTCCAAGAGCCGAACTTCTTCCAGACTTCTTCTTCAATCAAGTTTCTTCGAGAGCCGAACTCTTTTGGACTTCTCCTTCAATCGGATTTCTTCAATTGCCAAACTTCTTCCATACTTCTCCTTCAGTCAAGTTCCTCTAGAAGTTGAACTCCTTTCGGATTTCTTCTTCAGTCGGACTTCTTCAGAAGCTGAACTCCTTTCGGACTTCTCCTTCAGTCAAGTTTCTTTAGGAGTCGAACTCCTTCTAAATTTCTCCTTCAATCAGATTCCTTCAGGAGTCGAACTCCTTTCTAACCTCTCCTTCAGTCAAGTTTCTCTAAGAGCCGAACTCCTTTCGGACTTCTCCCTCAATCGGATTCCTCCAGGAGCCAAACTTCTCCTTCAGTCGGATACCTCCAAAAGCTAAATTCTTTTCGAACTTCTCCTTCAGTCAGATTCCTCCAGGAGCCGAACTCCTTCCAGATTCCTCCTTTAGTCAAGTTCCTTCAGGAGCCGAACTTCTTTAAGATTTTTTTCTTAGTCGAATTCCTCTAGGAGCTTAACTCCTTCCGAACTTCTTCTTCAGTCAAGTTCATCCCAGAGCCAAACTCCTTTCGAATTTCTCATTCAGTCAGATTCCTTCATGAGTCGAACTCCTTCCAAACTTCTTCTTCAGTCATATTCCTCTAGGAGCTGAACTTCTTTCAGATTTCTCCTTCAGTCAGATTTCTTCAGGAGCTGAATTCCTTTTGGACTTCTTCTTCAGTCAAGTTCCTCCGAGAGCTAAACTCCTTTCGAACTTTTTCTTCAGTCAGATTTTTTTAGGAGCCGAACTCCTTTCAGACTTCTCCTTCGGTCAAGTTCCTCTGGGAGCCAAACTCCTTCCAAATTTTTCCTTCCATCGGATTCCTCCAGGAGTCGAACTCCTTTCAGACTTCTCCTTTAGTCAAGTTGCTCTAGGAGCCAAACTTCTTTCAAATTTTTCCTTTAATCGAATTCCTCCAGTAGTTGGATTCCTCCAACAGTCGGATTTTTTCAGGAGCCAAACTCCTTCCGAACTTCTTCTTCGGTCAAGTTTCTTTAGGAGTCAAACTTTTTTCGGACATCTTCTTCAATTGAATTTCAAATGCTTGCTTCCACCGAACGGTTACAACTACCATTATCAGTCTGATGATACCTCTCTCTTCGTAACAAATCCCACATGGCTCATGACCAGACGATATGGCTGTCACTATTAATCTGGTGATACCTCTCTCTTCGTAATAAATCTCACGTAGCCTACGATTAGATGGTATGGCTGTCACTATCAGTCTGACAATACCTCTCTCTATAGCGAATTCCACACAGTCCCGAGCGATCTACTACTAGACGATATGGCTGTCACCATCAATCTACTACAGACTTCGTCTATAAAAAGAAATCATTCAGATATATTTTCTCCAAGATCTCTTCTTCTTTCCAAAATTCTACTGAACTCATTCCTGATCACTCTATTTTTATTGGTCAGAAAAGCTGACTTGGTTATCGGAGGGTCTTACCGGAGCCACCACCACCACCTCCAATGGGATTTTATTTTGTAGGTCACGGACAACGACCTCTTATTCCTTAACTCTAGCTCAATTCGACATCGATCAGATTCTGCACCAATAAGATTGGCGCTGGAAGAAGGGCACCTCTATTTCCAAGATAACCTTATTCTTAAAAAAGTGCTCAGTCAATCCTATGGATCTTCTTCTTCAAGGTTCATCTCCATCCTCTCCCTCAATCCCAAGAAATACCTCCAAAGAAGGTGACTATTCGAAGATCTACTGCTTCTACCGCCAGATCTGAGCTAGATCCATCTATTCCTACTCCATTATCGGTGCTTCAACCCCCACCTCCATCGACGATCATGGTAGATTCGGAGCAGTTTAACCTGCTGATGTAGCGGATTCAAGGCCTCATTAAAATAGTGCAGGCCATGCGGCAACCCTCGGTGGTGGTTCCGTCAGAAAACCCATCATCGAACTGTCAAAAATCGATCCCAAAAAGGAGCACTTGGGCTAGCATACCCATCCCCCCTGGGAAGGAGAAATAGAGAGCAGAGGATTCATGTTCGAATCATGATTCTCCTCCGAAAGAGACCTTTCCCATCTACAGCCGAAAGCCTTCTAAGATCTGCGATCGAGATGACATCCTCGATCGAAAACTATAGAAGATGGATCGACGGATTGAGAAACTCCATCACATTGCCCCAGCTCATCATGATGATGTCTGCACCGATCTCCCTTTCTCTCTCCAAATTATGTAAGAGCCCATTCCGCCGAACTTCAAGCTCCCCCAATTTGAAAACTACGATGGAACCTTTGATCCGATCGATCATCTGGAGACCTTTCAAACCATGATGCTGCTCCATGATACATCAGATGTTATCTTATGTCGAGCTTTTTCGTCTACCTTGAAGGAAGCAGTAAGAAACTGATACTCGATGTTGAGATCAGGTACGATCTTCTTCTTTGATCAGATGAGCCATCAGCTTGTAGCTCACTTCGTCAATAGCCGACGTCTGCGCTGAGGTTTAAATTTTTTTATGAATATCAAGCAGAAGAAGGAAAAATCCATCCAAGATTATGTCATCCGGTATAATGCTGTTGCATTGAAGGTTCGAGACCTAGACCAGTCCATTGTAATGGCCGCACTCAAGGACAGCCTTCAGAAGAACGACTTATTATTCTTTCTGAAGAAGAAGTACCCCAGAGATTTTGTCGATTTGTTAGCTCAGACTGAGGGATATGCCCGTGTGGAAGAAGCCTTCAAGTTGAAGGATGAAGAAGCTGCAGGAGAGCAGCGGGCGGGCCAGTCTAATAGACCCATCGTTGATTTTGGGCCGAATGAAGTTTGGCCGCACTTACGAACTTTCCCCAAGCATAAGTGATCCCGAACTCCTCCTCGAGCTCATCATCAAAGAAGTCCCAATAGAAGGGTGCGAAGAAGTTCTCCCTCCAAAAGGTTTCACAACTACGCCCCCTTAATGCTCCTAAAACTCAAGTTCTGATGAAAATTAAGAATCAGCTACCAAGATCAGAAAAATTACGATCTCCACCAAATAAGCGCAATCGAAGCAAGTACTACCTCTACCATCATGACCATAGCCACGATACTGAAGAATGCATTCAGCTCCAAGATGAAATTGAGGAGTTCATCAGGAAAGGCCGACTGGGTCGATTCCTCAGATGCCGATCGAAAGCAAGAGAAGGTCGACCAAGGGTGCTGCCGTAGCCAGAACCACCAATGAGAGAGGAACAATAAGAAGATCGACCGTCTCTCTGCATCATCAACACTATCTTTGAGGGACTTAGTGCTTCGACGAGCCGCCATCTCTCGACCTCAAAGCCAGGGGAAGCTTGCTGCAAATTAAGAAGGCCAGCATGAAATAGAGGAGATCGTCTGGTCAGAAACTTATTATCTGAAGGAGCTCGGAGGAACAACGCTCCTACGATCTTGAAACTCAGAAAATCTGAGAATGTACTACTAGTAATTTTTCTTCAATAAAACTCCTTTATTTTAATATTATTATTTCTTGGTACAAAAACTATGTGATGATAAGAAAGAAATAATCAATAGTGGCCATGTTAAAAATAGGAGGAGGACCTCGTCCTAACATTAGCAAGTCGAAGGCCTTCAACCTCAGCTGGAGATAAGATCTCCCCCCGAGCTTCTATGTCAATAGGAGATAAGATCTCCTTCAACCTCGGTTGGAGATAAGATCTCCCCCAAGCTTCAACGTCAACCTCAATAGAAGATAAGATCTCCTTCAACCTCGATTGGAGATAAGATCTCTCGCAAGCTTCAATGTCAATAGGAGATAAGATCTTCTTCAACCTCGATTGGAGATAAGATCTCTTCCGAGCTTCAACATCAACCTCAGTAGGAGATAAGATCTTCTTCAACCTCGACTGAAAATAAGATCTTCCCTGAGCTTCAACATCAATAGAAGATAAGATCTCCTTCAACCTCAACTGGAGATAAGATCTCTCCCGAGCTTCAACATCAATCTCAATAGAAGATAAGATCTCCTTCAACCTCGGCTGGAGATAAGATCTCCCCCAAGCTTCCACATCAATAGGAGATAAGATCTCCTTCATCCTCGGCTGGAGATAAGATCTCCCCTAAGCTTTAACGTCAACCTCAACAAGAGATAAGATCTCCTTCAACCTTGGCTGGAGATAAGATCTCCTCCGAACTTCAACGTCAATGGGAGATAAGATCTCCTTCAACCTCGACTAGAGATAAGATCTCCCCAGATCTTCAACATCAATAAAAGATAAGATCTTTTTTAACCTCGACAGGAGATAAGATCTTCCACGAGCTTCAACCTTAATGGATGCAGAGCCCGAAAAAAACATTGACTGTTGTCTTTTTTGTACTCTCTTTCTTTGAATTTCGAACTCGAAACTAGGAAGACTATTGTTGGAGATAAACCCCACTCCTGTCAAAGTCCAGTTTGATGCTTAGCCTAATGCAACCGATAATCGTGGAAGAGCTTCGATCAAAAATTCCTTTTTCAGCAGCCGAATTCCAACCGAACTCTTCCAACGGTCGCCAAACTTTTTTCGAACTTCTCCTTTAGGTGGACTTTTCTATTAGTCGGGCTTCTTTCGGACATCTTCTTCAGTCAAGTTTTTTCGAGAGCCAAACTCCTTCTGGACTTCTCCTTCAGTCGGATTCCTTCAGGAGTCGAATGAAGGAAAATCCTAAATTTTTGGGATCAGATTCGCTCAGATCTGATTGGATCGAGAGGCATATTTTAAAAATTTTCTCTTAGATCCTAATCAGATATAACATTTTTTAGATCTAATTTTATGATTTGATAAATAAAAAAATTAAATTAAATTAAATTTAAATTAATTTTACCTTGATTCTGGGTAATTTGATTATCCGTTGATGATCCTACTGAAGCCCTGAGGTTCTGGATCTAGCCATGCAAGTACCTGACCTCTATCGATATCCACTTGGGTTGGATCTAGAGATCTTCTTCTTCTCTTTTTTCTCTCCAAAAATTAGATCTAGATCTAATTTGGAGGATCTTTGAAACTTCTTTCGAAGATCAGCAGTCGTCTCTGCAGCAGTGCTGCCTTCTTCCTTTCTCGTCGGTCTTTTCTTACCTGAATCGCACTAATCTGAAGCCCAACTATCCTTGGGCGTGGAGTGGAGAGAGATGGCCTAAAGGTGGTATGGAGAAGGAAAAGAGACAGCCTTGGAACGTGGCTAGGAGAGGAGTCTCTAAAAAGTGGGCATAGATAGGTCTTTATATAGACCCTACTGCGCCATGCAGTGCCACATCACCCCGATCAATCACGTTGCTTCGTACAATCAGATCTAAATCTGATTAGTGGGATGACATCACCAGATCTAATCAAATGAGCGACCCATTGATTCATCCTTAGATGGCACCTAAGACCGATCAAAGTCTATGGATGAGGGTCACCTAGTTTGAATCCAAGAAGCAACCTAGAGTCCCATCCGTATGGGACCCCAGGCGTCCCTATCCATGGACGCACGCCATCCAAGGCATGTTCCCCCTCCTTTTTAATTTTTAAGGAGGGGATAAGCCCCTATCCGCTCTTCAATAAGTGCATGATATATGAGCAAATGTCCAAGGGTCAAAGGTCAACGTTTGACCAAGTCAAAGGACAAGAATTAGCAGGTGATGAAAATGATAGGTGTTGTCTTAAATTTATTTCATAAATTAAGACAATCATTTTCTGACCTAAACAAGCTTCAGTCAGATCAGGTAAAGGTACCTGAGTTGAGCACAAACATCCTTTGGCTCAGTCGAGACAACTTATTTATGATAGTAAAAGAAGAACGTTAGGTTCAATCGAGTGCTAGCACGATTTTCTTGAACCTAATTGAATCTCATTCAGATCAATTGAACTGAGTTAGTTCAATTGATGATCATCCAAGATTCAAACCCTTGTTTGTGTGACCCAGTTAGGTTCAGTTCTGTATGGTAATGGGATATGTCATGATCTCTATCATCGACATCATCGAAACTCCTTTCGATGGATCAGAACTCTTCTGATTCAGACAGCTAGAATGATCGATCATCTAAATCATTCTAATTGCTCCCAAAATCCACCAGTGACACCTAGCAGTATATGGTGGCAACCCATCAGAGCTGAAAATGCGAACCTCTTGGTGCAGCTACCTGTGTGATTAAGTTCTTCTATCTTGAGCCCCGATCAGATTAGGGTTAAGGTGAACTCGTCAAACCCTAGTCTCTGTCATATGATGTAATCATTCGATTCGAGTCCGAATGTGAAAATCTAAATAGAAACTCTTTCTATTATTTCACTCTCTACCATGGCCATGGACTTCTGGACTTGATTCTCATGATCATCATAGGGCTGCTCCTCTACCACCGAGGTAGATAGATTCCATCTTGATGCAATCCAGTTCCTACAATGAACATGCTATAGCCAACATACACCTCAGGGTTCCATATGGCTAGGAGACCGAGTAATGGTGTAGTCAAACTATAACACCCTCAAGGTGAACTGCCGATGCACCTCAGGTCAAAGAACCAGACACACCACTACTGCAGCATCGAGTCAGTCATTGACGAGAAGGTAGACTTCCCTAATGACTACTCGAGGTGGTCACGCTCAGTGCCCTCGTTCTCTAACGAGTACCTGTACTCTCGCTCCGGTGTCTCCACACCGTAGACTCAAGACTCATCTACTAAAGAGAAGCGATTGTACACCAACCTTCCGGATCAATCACCATCCTCGTGATGATCCTATGGTCGGGAGCATTTTATGAGTTAATAATGATTATTCATGTCTTAAATTTTCAACTCTTGAAAATATGAATTATCATTACCATTAACTCAAAGGATGTATCACAGACACTAAATACACATATGTGATAGAAAATAACCCATTTTATTGATATTATAGTCAAAATTATAATTTTGCCCCTAGAAGTGTATTACAAGTGTCAGCCAATTCTGGCTTCTAGGGCACATATATCTAACAATCTCCCACTTGTCCTAAAGCCAATTGGCTACAAGTCTAAGTCCCATCTTCTCAAGGTGGGCTTCGATCTTCTGCTGGCCCAACGGCTTTGTAAGTGGGTCTGCCACATTATCTGTGGAGTTGACTCTCTTGACCTCGAACGTAACCCTTTCTCGAAGGTAATCGCGGATGAGGTGGTATCGCCGCTCAATGTGCTTGGATTTCTGGTGAGACCTCGGCTCCTTAGCAAGGGCTATGGCGCCATTGTTGTCGCAGTATAGAGGAATGGCATCTGATGGCATTACTCCAATTTCTGCAGCAAACTTCTTGTACCAGAATGCTTCCTTTGCAGCCTCTGATGCAGCTATATATTCTGCTTCCATGGTGGAATCTGCTATCACAGTTTGCTTGAAACTCTTCCAGCTGACAGCTCCACCATTGCACACAAACAGACTTCCCAGATGTCGACTTTCGATCATCTATATCAGGACATGAAAGTCCGAGTCTGTGTATCCCTGGACTTGGAGTTCTCCATTACCAAAGACCAACATCATATCCTTAGTTCTTCTCAAGTACTTAAGGATACATTTCACAGAAGTCCAGTGTTCTTCACCTGGATTTGACTGATATCTGCTTGTGACACTCACAGCATGGGCTATATCAGGTCGTGTACATAGCATGGCATACATGAGGCTCCCTATTGCAGAAGCATAAGGGATCTTGCTCATGCGTTCTATTTCCTCAGGTGTGCTGGGGCACATCTTCTTGGAAAGATGAATACCATGTCTGAAGGGTATTAATCCCCTCTTAGAGTTTTCCATACTAAACCTCTTTAGTACTTCCTCTATGTACATCTTCTGTGAAAGTCCTAGCATCCTATTCGGTCTATCCCTATAGACCTTAATTCCTAGAATAAAGGATGCTTCACCTAGGTCTTTCATGGAGAATTCCTTGGACAACCACATTTTGACTGATGTCAACATGGGAATATCATTCCCAATAAGGAGGATGTCATCCACGTACAATACGAGGAAGACAACAGCGCTCCCACTGACCTTTTTGAAAACACATGGTTCCTCTTCATTTTTGATGAAACCAAACTTTTTGATCACATCATTGAAACGAGTGTTCCAGCTCCGAGATGCTTGCTTAAGTCCATATATGGACCTTTGCAGCTTGCAAACCTTGTGATCAGTATCACTGGATGTGAAACCTAGCGGCTGTTCCATATAGATATCTTCCTCAAGATATCCATTTAAGAATGCCGTTTTCACGTCCATTTGCCATATTTCATAATCGAAATAGGCTGCAACAGGCAAGCAATGTGCGGATGGATTTTAGCATAGCTACTGGGAAAAGGTATCCTGATAGTCAATGCCTTCGCGTTGACTATAACCTTTTGCCACTAGTCTAGCCTTGAATGTCTCCACATTTCCATCTGCACCAATCTTTCTCTTGAAGATCCATTTACACCCAATAGGTACTATACCTTCTGGTGGATCTACCAAGGTCCAGACTTGGTTTGAGTGCATCGAGTCAATTTCTGACTGCATTGCCTCTAAGCCATTTCTCGGAGTCGATATCTGATATCGCCTCGTTGTAGGTTTTGGGATCATCACCATGAGCACCATTACCTACGAGGAACATTTCCTCTACTTCCTCTGAAATAATACCTAAGTATCTTTCAGGGGGACGGAAAAACTCTTTCCGATCTACGAGGTGGAGGAGGTAGTGTTCTTATTGGCTCAACCTGATTTGGTTCCACTTGGTCCTTAGCTCGTTCTGCTTGTGAGACTTTCTCATCAAGCTTGAATCTGCTTTCCAATGCCGCTATCTTGAATAAACTATTTTTCAAGAAATATGGCATGTCGACTCACAATCACATTGTGGTCTTCTGGAATGTAGAAATAGTATCCTAATGACTCTTTAGGATATCCTATGAATCGAGCTCTAAAGGACCTAAACTCTAACTTGTCCGCTTGTTGTCTTTTGACATGAGCCGGACAACCCCAAATTCTGAGATGACTCAGACTTGGTTTCTTACCGTGCCATATCTCATACGGTGTGGTAGGAACGGTTTTAGAGGGAACCCTATTCAGTAAATAGATTGAAGTTAACAATGAGTATGTCCCCAAAGAAAATCAGGGAGGTCTGTGAAGCTCATCATGGATCGAACCATATCTAACAATAGAGTCCGATTTCTCCATTCTGAAACCCCGTTGAGTTGAGGTGTTCCTGGTGGAGTCCATTGAGAGACTATGCCATTTTCCTTAGATAGTCTAGGAATTTCCCGGCTAAGGTATTCACCTCCTCGATCTGATCGAAGAACCTTAATGGGTTTTCCAGTTTGTTTTTCTACTTCATGTCTGAATTCTTTGAACTTTTCAAAAGCTTCAGACTTGTGTCTCATAAGATACACATACCCATACCTAGACAGATCATCGGTAAAGGTAATGAAGTAGACAAAATTGCCTCTAGCCGGCACATCAAATGGGCCGCACACATCAGTATGTACTAGGGCAAGGAGATCTGTGGCCCTCTCCCCATGTCCAACAAAAGGGAGTTTAGTCATTTTGCCTTGAAGACAAGATTCACAAGTTGGATATGACTCGGAAAGTCAATGGACTCAATAGCCCATTTTTCTCCAATTTGTTAATCCTATCTTCTGCTATATGACCTAATCTCAGGTGCCATAGATATCTGTCGTTTGGACTATCCCTAGGTCGTTTGGCATTCACGTTTTGCTCGATAGTTAAAATAGGTACATCAATATGTAACTGATAAAGACCATTAATAAGGAAACCATTTGCAATTTTATTTCTTTCATAAAGAATGTTACAATGGTCCTTAAAGAAGGTGATCACATAACCTTCTTGTGCTAAGCATGAAACAGAAATCAAATTCCTGCTAGCTGCAGGCACATAATAACAGTCTTTTAAAACTAAGTCTAAACCAGATGGTAATCGAAGAGGGTATGTTCCCACGGCTACTGCAGCAACTCTTGCTCCATTACCGACGATGCGTAGGATCATGTCTCCATCCCTCAGCCTCCTGCTATCCTCAAGACCCTGCATAGAAGTGCACAGATGAGCACTAGAACCAGAGTCAAGCACCCAACTGGATGCAGAAGAAACCGTAAGGTTAGACTCAATAACGAGCATACCTCCAGAAGGACCTTCCTTCTTGTTCTTCAGGGTGGCCAGGTAAGTAGGGCAGTTCCGCTTCCAATGGCCGTCGCTGTTGCAATGGAAACACTTTCCTTTTGACCATCGGCTTTCTTCTTCGGCTTCTGCCTTCTTCTTCTTTGATCCTTCCACCTTTTGCTTTTTCACAGACTTCTTTTTCTTTCCATAAGACTTTCTTTTGGAAGAAGTCCGTTCCATAGCAAGAACTGAGCCTTTAGAACCTTTCATAGAAAGCTCAGCGGTAACCAGCATATTCATTAATTCGGCCAAGGAATTTTGAAGTTTATGCATGTGGTAATTCATGATGAATTGCCCATATGCATCAGTCAAGGATTGCAGAATAATATCGATCTGCAAGTCCAAGTCTAACTTCACACCGAGCTTCTCAAGCTCTTCCATGTCCTTGATCAATTGTCAGACAGTGATCTTGGACTGACTGCCCATCACGCATCTTAGCCTTAAAAAGTCATTTCGTGACTTGATATTTGGCTGCGCGACTCTGTTCACCAAACATCTCCTGCAGGTGAGCCAACATTTGGCGAGCAGTCCCGATATCTTCATGTTGGCGCTGGAGCTCATCAGACATCGAGCCCAACATGTAATATCTGGCCTTATTATCTTCGTCTAATCCATTTTTCCAGAGACGCTCTCTGTTCAACGGATGGACGAGCTGGTAAGGTGGGAGGGTCCTGGTCCAAAACATGGGTTAACTTCTCTGAACCCAAAACTAATTTTGTAGTTCCTGAGCCAATCTTTATAATTGGGTCCAGTCAGTCTATGTGTGTCCAGGATACGTGCCAATGGGTTGGACGCAGACATTTTCCTGTAGAGAGTCAAAGATTCTAGTTAGATACTGTAATTTTGACTTGACCAATTTATTTAGGAATTTTATTTTTAAACAAATTAGCTCCCACTATTTTCTCGGATCCCTACACTCCCTCTATAGAGATGCGAAAATCTCCATTATTAATGATTTCTAGTGGGTGGTGCGGTCTCACCAACTGACTCATCACCTCACCTAACAGTTATTGGTGATGGGTTAGCCAATGAGTGAACAACTCTTGTTCAATGATTCTCTAATCATGGTGCACCCAAACTTGGTCTCTAATTCATGAATCTCACCGTATCCGAAATATTGATCCACTCCTTAGTTAAGTCAGACCCACCATTTGCATAGACTGGGTTCCTAATTGAGTCTCTCACCGTATCCGAAATATTGAGCCCAACTCATCCTCCAGCCCATAGCATCCAATGCCTAATAGACATGGTTGCGTCTTCCCGGTGCAACTGAGCCACTGTATCCAGCCGAGAACAATCAACCCCGGGAAGGGCCCGCACATCTACAATGGTGGAAGACCTCAGACTTAATCTTTTCTTAGGGAGAATTGATTCAGGTCTCATTAAACTAGACTTGGCTTAGTCATAACAATTATGACTAACCTAGTGGCATGGGTTAGCTCGGATTATTGACCACCTCAGATCAGAACTGTGTCAACAGATATGGCCAGGTAAGTGAGACCGGTGGAAGGAATATGCCATTAACTCGTACAAGAACGCATTCAGGTCGAGTAGCTTCCAATTAAAAATCAGTCGGTCGTCTGTGCCAAACTTACCTTAGACACCAAATTGTTGAGCCAGAACCAATTGGGTTAGCCTACAATCCAGACTCTAACCTCTGAGCCTAATTAGGTCTTGCTTGATCGTGACTCGATCTTGACCCAGACTTAATCCTATTAGGCTGGTCAATTTAAGCATTGTTGATCCCATCTAACCAACTCTTGATTCGGTTTGATCAACCGCTTAGACCTAATTGAGCTACCCAAGCCCGAACCCAGTATTATGAATATGTCTTAGATCTAAAATTCTCAATTTTAGACCTAATTAATATTCCATAAACTTAATTCTTAATTAAGTAGGGTTCATAAATAAAATATGCACAATAAATCCTAGGGTTTCAGGATCTAGGGTTTTGCAGAAAGTAAGTTTTGGGTTTCTGATTAAGGACGAACACGCAGCACCCCTACACATCATAAGAACACCCCATCGAATGGGAAGGAGAGGGCCTTTAAACCCTTCTTCATTCTTATGACCGGACGGCCAAGAGAAAACGCCTTAATCAGGAAAATTCAATAATCTACAAAAAGTAATATCAGATCTATATCATATATCTCATATATAAAAGTTGATCTAATCAAAATGGCATATTTTGCATACATCTCATGTATCATAATCATGCATATTTTTAGATCTAAATTATCTCATAATAATCTAAAAAATTAGATTTAAATTGATCTAATCAAAATAAATTCTAATCTAGACAATTATGTAGAACTATTCTACAACTAGTCTAGACATGCATCAATCATATCTCATATGATATTTAAAATTAAATAATTTTTATTTGCTATTTTTTAGATGTTATTATAATACTTATAATATCAAAAAATAGTAAATAAATAGATCTAAAAATGATATTTAATTAAATCAAAAATTATGCATTATACTAGACTATTCTATAGAACTATTCTATTTCTAGAACTAGTCATGCATATCTTCAAACATTTTAGATCCAAATTAATTAATTTTAATTTTTTAATTTTTCTAATTTTAGATCTGATCACATCTCATGTGACATCTAAAATTATTTTCTAATTTAATAAAATTAAAATTAGATCTAAATAAATTTTATAAGAACCATGGCTCTGATACCAGTTGAAGGAAAATCCTGATTTCCCGGTCCAAGTTCGTTCAGATCTGATCAGATCAAGAGATATATTTCAAAAATTTTTGCTAGATCCTAATTAGATCTAATATTTTTTAGATCTAATATTTTTTAGATCTAATTTTATGATTTTATAAATAAAAAAATTAAATTAAATTAAATCTAAATTAATTTTATCTTGATTCTGGGTAATCTGATTACCCATTAATGATCTTGCTGAAGCCCTGAGGTTCTGGATCTAGCCACGCAAGTGCCCCGCCTCTACTGGTATCCACTCAGGTTGGGTTTGAAGATCTTCTTCTTCTCTTTTTTCTCTTCAAAAATCAAATCTGGATCTAATTTAGAGGATCTTCAAAACTCCTTTCGAAGATCAGCAGTCACCTCTGTAGCAGTGCCACCTTCTTTCTTTCTCGTCAGCCTTTTCTTGCCTGAATCACACTAATCTAAACTCCAACTATCCTTGAGCGTGGAGAGGAGAGAGATGGCCTAAAGGAGGCATGGAGAAGAGAGAGGGACAACCTTGGGGCATGGCTAGGAGAGGAGTCTTTGAAAAGTGAGCGTAGATAGGTCTTTATATAGACCCTGTTGCACTATGCAATGCCACATCACCCCGGCCAATCACGTTGCTTTGTACAATCAGATCTAAATCTGATTGATGGGATGACATCATCTGATCCAATCAGATGAGAGACCCACAGATTCATCCTTAGATGGTGCAAGCAGTAGGAGATAATCGAATGATTAAATCATATGATAGAAGTTAGGATTGAACGAGTTCACCTAAACCCTAATCTGATCGTGCCAAGATAGTAAGAACTTAATCACACAAGTAGCTACATAATGATTATTGTCGAGAGGTGTCATTTCTTCATCACCTTTTTTGGGTTGGGCTGTTGCCTCATCTACATTATTGGTATCTAGCTAGGTGTCAATGCTTTGGTGGATTTTGGGAGCCAATTTAGAATGATTTAGTATGATTGATCATGGTTCGGCGGTAGTTGATCTGAATTTAAGGGTAAGTAGTGTCTGATCCATCGTAATAGAGTTTCAATTGATGGTCGAAATGAGAGGGATATGACCATAGCTCGGTCGTCATTACGCATATATAGTCAGGGCTTGTGGGGTTACAGAATCTATATGGTCTCGACTAACTGGATCATTACAATTATGGGTTGGCTCTGGATATCATCAATTGGACTAACAGTCCAGTTTCAATTGTTTGAAAGTGTCAACGATTGCAATTAGGTTTTGCAGATGAGAAAATCACCTGAATCATGTGGCGAGGGCACGAATGATCGATTTTGAGCCTAATATTGCTCTCTTTTCCTAATCGTTAAAAATTATCTATGAACCGAGCCAAATATTATTATAATGGCTCACGTCAGGTATAACTTATATGGTGCTGACTGAGGCTTTGCAGATGTGAAAAAGGTTGTCCTTAATTTATGAAATAATGTGAGATAACACACTGCCATGTTTGTTTCGTAGCCAACTACAATTCTTTCCTTGATTGTTGTCAAACGTTGACTCTTGACCATTGACATCTAAACCCCATGTTGTCATGCACTTAATGGAAAGAGGCAGATAGGAGCTTTGTCCCCATCCTCCGACATTGGAATGGAAAGGTGGGCGGCCACACGCTAGGATGCATGCGCCATTGGAAGGGACGTCTGGAGTAACCATACGATGGGACTCCAGGTTGTCTCTGATTTAGAACTTAGGTAACCCTCATCTATAACTTGAACTGCAGTCTTAGGCCCA
>QRFJ01000001.1:6073877-6094635 GCA_006176705.1 Cocos nucifera | reverse complement strand
AAACCGTATGGCTTCATTAAGAACAAAGAAAAACTCGGGTATTATAATATGGATAAATGGTCCAGCAATGGTATTCTTATTTTGTACGTAGATGACATTCTCTTAATCAAAAATGATATTTCCTCACTACAAGAAATAAAAGTCTGGTTGTCATCACAGTTCTTCATGAAGGACTTAGGTGAAGCATCCTATATCCTAGGAATGAAGATCTATAAGGATAGATCTAAAAGGATGCTTAGTATATCCTAGTCCACGTACATAGAAATTGTGCTGAAGAGGTTCAGCATGGAGAATTCCAAAAAGAGCTATCTTCCGATAGACCAAGAATTTTTTCTCTCTAAAAAGGATTGTCTGACAACTCCTGAAGAGAGAGAGAGAGCATATGAGTAGAATTTCATATAATTCGACAGTGGGGTCTATTATATATGCAATGACATATATAAGACCAGATGTGGCATACTTACTAGGATTAGTGAATAGATACCAATCTGATCCTAGAGAAAATCACTGAAAGATGGTTAAAATCATCCTTAAGTATTTGAGAAATACTAATAACCAATGGTTGATTTATGGTGAGTTAGATCTAAAACTAGTGGGATTTATAGACTCCAGCTTTTAATCTGACCATGATGACAATAAAAGTGTGTTGGGATATATCTTTTACTCTAATAGTGAGCCTCTGCTAGAAAAGTTTTAAGCAGCATACAGTGACTGACTCTATTTATGAAGTAGAATACATGACAGCATCAGATATAGTAAAGAAAGTTATGGCTGAGAAAGTTCATCACCGAGCTTGGAATAGCATCCTTCATTAATGGTCCAGTTCTGCTCTAATGTGATAGCACTGGCGCAATAGCTCGAGCAAAGAATTGAAGCATACCAGCGGACAATATCTCTCTCTGTGATCACTTTATCAAAATACATGTTCCAACTCTGAGATGCTTTAATTTATAAATGGATCTCTAAAGCCTATACACCTTGGACTCATCTATGGATGTGAATCCCTCAGGTTGTACCATATACACCTCTTCGGTTAGCTCTCCATTTAGGAAAGCCATCTTCACATCGATCTGGCAGATCTTATAGTCCAGGTGGCAGCTATTGTAAGCATTATCCAAATAAATTTGAGCATTGCCACTGAAAAGAATGTCTCGTCATAGTCAATACCATAACGTTGACGATATCTCTTGGCAATCAGACGGGCTTTATAGGTCTCCACCATTCCGTCTGTACCTCTTTTTCTTTTGAATATCCATTTACACCTAATGGATTTAACCCCTTCAAGTGAATCAACTAATGTCCATACATCATTGACCTTCATGGAATCCACTTCGGATCTCATGACTTCTAACCATTTCTCAGAGTCGGATCTCTGCATCGCATCCATATAAGTGATCGGATCCTCATCATTCTCATCAAGTTCGATGGGATCACCATCCTAGAACTAAGAATCGATAGTATCTATCTGGATAGTGCGATACTCTATCGAATCATCTTAATGGTGCGGGTTCACTAGGCTCGGATCTGATCTGATCAAATCCGACTTAGGTTCAACATTCTGTGTCAGACTTTCTATCTGTTGAACTTTATCAAGTTCAACCATAGAGACAATAGTTCTTTCACTAAGAAACTTCTTTTTCAAAAAGATTGCCTTAAGATTGACGAACACCTTTTGTTCATCAGCATGTAGAAATAGTATCCTTTAGTCTCTTTTGGGTATCCTATAAATGCGCACTTGTCAGTTCTAGGTCTAAGTTTATCTGTAATTAATCGTTTGACATAAGTCGGGCACCCCCAGATCCTGAGGTGTGAAACTACTGGCTTACGTCCTATCTATATCTCATATGAAGTTTTAACCACAAATTTACTTGGAATCTTGTTTAAAAGATAGCAAGTCGATTCAACTGCATATCTCCAGAGGGATATCAGCAAGCTGGCAAAATCCATCATGGATAAGATCATGTCTAATAGAGTCCGATTCCTTCTTTCAAATATACCATTATGCTGTGGTATTTCTGAAGGAGTCCATTGAGAGAGAATTCCATTCTCTTCTAGATATGTGAGAAACTCACTAGAAAGGTATTCCCCTTCTCGATCAGATCGAAAAGTTTTAATATTCTTTTCAGTTTATTTTTCTACTTTACTTCAGAATCGTTTGAATATTTTAAATGAATTCAACTTATGTTTCATCAGATAAACATATCTAAATTTGGATAGATTATCTATGAAAGTGATGAAATAGACATATCCACCTTTGGCACTAGTACTATTGGTCCACATACATCAGTATATACTAATCCTAAGAGTTCAGTGGCTCTCTCACCTTTTTTAGTAAAAGGTGACTTAGTCATTTTACTAAAAAAATAGGATTCATAGGTTGGAAGTGATTCACAATCACTAAGTTCAAAGATATCCTCTTTAGCCAACCTGCTTATCCGGTTCTTGTTTATATGACCCAGCCTATAGTGCCATAAATAGATATCTATCATATTATCTAATCTAGGATGTTTGCCAGTTGAATAGACTACATTAACAAGTTGTGATAACATATATACACCATTATTCAATTGTCCATAGAAAACAGTAATAATATTCATAATGACATTACAAACTCATTTCTTTATTGAAATTTTATAATTGTTCATGGCAAAAAGGCCTACAAAAATGATATTTAAAAAGAAACTAGGATAGAAATGACAATCACTAAGAACAACGATATGAGATTCAAATATAAATTTTAAAATTTCTAAAGCTAGAACTGAAACTGATCTTCCATCTCCAACGTTTAGGAATCTCTTGCCTTGCTCGAATCTTCTTTTGACCTACAACCTCTGCAATAAATTGCAAATATGATAAGAGCTTTCGATATCCAATACCCAGTCAGTAATATCACACACAAAAAAAATTACAAGAAGTTATCATATAAATTCTTTGCCCAGCAATAGCTTGCTTCTTCCTCTACCTGTTCGAATTCGGGAAGGCAATGTATTAAGGACAGTTTCATTTCCAGTGCCTCCGCTTCTTGCAGAAGAAGCATTTGGCTTGACTCTTATCGGACTTGGTTTTTTGGATCTGAGCTTGCATAGATGTCCTAGCCTGAACATGCACCTTCTTGGCTTTCTTCTTCTTGTTCTTCTTTCCTTTCCCAAAGGATCGAGAACGAGAAGATGAACCTTCCACTAAGTTTACGACTCTTTATGGAGCTGATGATCCTTCTCAAAGTTCTGAAGTAACCCCAGTAACCCGTGGTAGTCAACTTCAGACGTTGACATTCTATAATGTGTAAGAAATGAAAGATAAGACTTGAGCAGCAAGTTCAGTATTGCATCTTTTCCAAGTTGTTTGTGCAAGAAAAAGCCGAGCTTGGTTAAGTGCTCTATCAGCTTGATCATGTACAGTATATGATCAGTGACAGAGACACGGTCCCACACTCTGGCATTGAAGATGATGCAACTAGTCTTGTGCCTCTCAATGTCATTGGATGTGCTAAAAGAATCCTTCAATACTTGGAGCATTTCATTTGGCTGAGCTATCTCAAACCTGCGATTGAATTCATCGCTCATCACAGTCGGCATAATGCAGCGCACCATAGTTTGATCACTAAGCCACTTTTGATAAGTATCTCTGACTATTCCACGTGCATTGGCAGCTGGCTCCTCAGGTGCAGAATCTGTTAGCACATATAGGATCCATTCATGCTCCAAGATAATCTTCAACTTTTGGTACCAGCTATCGAAGTTGGGTTCCACCAACTTATCATTGTCCAACAATGATCAAAGAGATAGAAAAGTGGCCATATCTGCATAAAAAAAAATATCCTAATTAGTAATTGATTTATTAAACCTAGAGATTTGGACTTTAATCAAAAGGGTCTCCCACTATTTTATTCAAATTGGTAGCCTCTACCTCTAATTTGAGGAATTACTCTAATTTTTCAGTGGGTACTAGAATCCACATAGACTGCACACAAGTCCAACTTTGGTTGGCCCACCCATGTACATCTAAGGATAGATTCATAACCAATTTTTTTTAAAATAATTTTCAATAATTAAATTTTGCTCCAGGCCCTGATCAGTTTGCTTTGGCCTTCTCAGAAAAGTGTCTAGTTAGGTCCAACCATTAACATGACCATACTTGGCCCATCCAACTAATGAATGATCAGACTCAACTTTGGTTGGCCCACCTGACCACCATTTAGAAAGATGTATCCAAAAGATAATATAATGAATGATAATTTCATCAATCGATAAGCATTAGGTCTTTGGGCCTCCAATGATTATCCAACTGATGGATCCATTATCATCCACTTTAATAGAAGGCTATGATCCAGTTATTATATAACTATTTTATTTTAAAAACTTAATAATTTTAGAAAATTTATTTATAGAAGTGAGTAGGTCAGATTAACCAGCCTGTTATGATCCTCCCACTAGCTTTTCCAAGTCAGCTTAAGGGAGACTACTAATAGGCTGATCTAGGAGCACCTAAATCAGTAACACTGATTTACCTAGCTGACATGGGTCAACTTAAATTATTAAGTGATCTGATCAAAACTCAATCTCATCAAGAAGACCAGGTAAGTGAGATCAGTAGAAGGATCTGCCAAAGCTTGCCTTATACACCATCAAAAATGATCAGATAAGCGGACTGCCAATTAAAAACCATCGATCGTATGTGCCAAACTTACCTTAGATACCAACTAATTTAATTAGTCTTGATTAGATCAACCTAACAGTTCGAACTAGACCTCTTAGCCAAGAATCAAGTCCATTTGGCTCTTGTTAAAGATATTGATTTGACCAACTACAACTACTGTAATTGATCTAGAGAATTCTTGACCTAATCTAAGACAATAATTGATTAGATTTAGTCAATTCTTTAATTAAGTTCATTCTTTAATCTAACCTTAGGTCTAACCCAATTAATAGACCTAATCCTCACTAATCCATTAACCCAATGTGTTATGATTCGTGTCATAGGATCTTCAATTTACAATCCTAAAATCTAATCAAATAACTTTTTAATTCTTAATTAAGTTTTGGGCTGAGGATTGGGATTTGGTTTTTCAAAAATAATTTTTATATTTATAAAATATTTTTATAATATGATTCTATCAACCAAGTTGCATGTTTGATTCATAATCAATATGCAAGTAAAATAAACATAAAACTACTTTAGATCTAATTTAAATAAATTCATGTAATTGAAATAGTTTCAATAATAATCAATCATAAATCTTTCTGGATTAAATCTAACATATTTATTATTATTAAAATTAGATTAAAATATTTTTTATCAGATCATAAAATCTCTTAGATCTAATCTAAAATTTTATGATCAATATTTTAGATCAGCACGTACTAGGACAATCTATTCACTATAAGGGATAAACCTTACAGCAGGACAACCTTATGGCAATCCATACAATCTAAAATATTTTACTTTTAAATCAAAAACTATTTTAAATCTATTAAATTATAAATAAAATTAGATTAAATCTAATAAATTTATGATTAGAGTCAGATCATCACGAACTAAGACAACCTTTTTACTGTAAGGGATAAACCTCACAACAGGACAATCTTATGACAGTCCGTGCAATCTAAAATATTTTATTTTTAGATCTAAAATTATTTTAAATCTATTAAATTATAAATAAAATTAAATTAAATCAAATAAATTTATGATTAGAGTCAGATCATCACAAACTAGGACAATCTTTTCACTATAAGGGATAAATCTTACAGCAGGACAACCTTATAGCAGTTCATGAGATCTAAATTTTTTTAATTTTAGATTTAATAATTAGATTATAAATTAGATTTAAACTAAAAAATAATCTAAACATACATAAAAATCATGTAATAAGAATCTTGCTCTGATACTAATTGAAGGAATCAGATCTAGAATTTCATGGGTAGATCTTAAAACCTTCTCAAGATCAGACAGTAAAAAATTTAAATAAATTAAATATTTATTTAAATAAATATATAAATATCTAGATCTTAGATCTATTAAAAGATCAATGTATAATATTAAATTAAAAATTAAAAATATATATAAAAAAAAGAAAGATTAATTATATCAATCTAGATCTATATTACATCTAATGCAGCTATAAAATAATAGATCGGATTTATTACCTGAGGAAGTTAGACATTCTAACTTACTGATTGGGCTTGAGGATGAATTCATAAGCCACATATGCGTCCGACCTCTAGGAGTCGTCCACATGAGCCCACGAATATGATCAAAGATCCTGATGCAGAAAATCAGCACAGTATGCTAGCACTGTGCTGATCTCTTTTCGATGATCGATCCGATGCTTTCTTCTTTGAAACTTGGATACTCTAAAATATCAGAAGAAGAAAAAAAGATTTATGATGTCGAGACACCTCTCAAAAGCTTACAAAAAGGGAGGAAGAGATCTGGAACAAAAATCCTAGAAGAAGACCCTCTTCTTCTTCTTTGTTCTTTTTCTAGACATCCTGATTTGTATTTTCAATATCTCCACGATCTAGATGAATTCTTTTTTGATTTTTCTATATCTCCATGACCTAGATGAATTCTTTTTTGATTTATCTACATCAAAGAGACCTCTCAAATATCTACAATTCATAAAAATTTTAGAAAAAAATTTGCTTTAAATAAAGAGATATGCAGAGTCTAGGTTAGGTCAAAAACCTAAACTAGGAAGGATCAAATAAGAAAAATTGTTGGGACACCAAACTCTTGGGCACCCCCACCTTTTTTCTACCGTGGACCAGCAAAGGGGGTGCACAAAAAATCTCTCTTTTACCATGGAAATCAGAGGAAATAAAGAAAGATGGGTCGGCATACAATGGGAAGAGGATTTGGTCAACAAGGATTCTATCTCATAGAATCCTTAAGCAAAACTAATTCCCCTTTTGACTTGGTCTTCCAACAAACATCCATATGAGAAATAGAAGAGAGAAAGGGGGACATGAGAAACCTTTGGGCATGGAGAATTTTACAAAAAAATATAAAGAGAAAAGGAAGGGGCGTGAAGATTAGGTGGTGCAAGGAATAGGGAGTCCTAGTCACACTAGGACTCCTATTTTGACTTGGTCAAATAAGATCTTTTAACCAAATAAAAATAAAAGTAAACCAACCCAATTAAATAAGATCCTAACCTATTTAAGAACTTAATTAAATTAAATTAAATTAAATTAAATTTTAATTTAATTTTTTAATTAAATTAAAAAATTGGATTGATCTGAGTCTTAGTTAGACTAGGACTAGTTCTTCCTTGCACTTGACTTATCCAATAAGCCAATTGAACTTGATCCAATCAAGCCCAAACCAAATCTAATTAAACTATATTTAATTAGACTTAATCTCAACCTACTGATTTAACCAAATTAAGCTAATTAGCAATTGAATTGCTAATCGATCCTCCTGCAACACTTGCACTAGGTCAAACATCAATCATATTGATCGTTTAACCCTAAAATGATTCTAAATCGCTGATCAACTATCCAATCAGAATGTGAACTCTAATATGTGTGACCTCATAGATCTGAACTTAAGTCGGTAATACAAAAATAAATTTTTATACCAATTGAAGTGACCATCTAGCAATGATATCCGATGGCCAGATAGGTCGAAAGGTATAGAACACCATCCTTAGAACCCATGTGAATATAGTTTTCATATAATTCATCCTCTTAACCATAATACTCGTAGGATACCTCAGAGTTCAATTGTCAACTCTGATCAGATTGTCTATATTGTATTTCAAAATATCAAATCTATCTGATGGATTACCCTGGCCAAGGTTTTGTTATATTGAAATACAGTGATATATTCTTCTCTAACTCTTGGAGTGGTCAATCCCATCTTAGTCACACTCCAACTTCGCAAGTACTTGATTGTGCCCAGAAGCCTTCCATTACTGAATTAGAAATTTAGATAGTCCAATATCAAAGTACAGTGAATTGCTTGTAAGTCACTGAGGTGATCTCAAGTCTAAGGGATACTTATACCCATATTCCATCAGAAACATTCTCGATAGCAGAATGCTCTAGAGTTGGTCATGTTCAATGATGATGTACCCATACATCTCATCTATATGCCATACCAGTATCTCCATACTCCTTGGTTAAAAGGATAATCAACCTATATGGCATATAGCGATCTATGCTTGATAGATGCTGTCGTCCTAATTAACAGCCTATCATTTGATCGTGAATAAATTTAAGGACTAATCGATAAATCTTTTATTTATCGAAACTAAATAGTCCTAAGAACTTCATCACAATAATGGAGCTCATTAGAAGATATAAATTTGTGATGAAAAAGATGTCAAAAAAATTTTATTAATTATTAAATCAATTATAATATCTCAACCATCAACAGATTGATAATTGATTTTGGGACATAATTTCCAATGCAAGCACCAAACTATAATTCCTTGTTCTATGCAGATATCATAATATTCATTTCAATGCTTTCTAATATTCTTTCTCAGGGTTAGCCATGTATCTACTAATCATGCTCACTGCATGTACTATATTTAGTCTACAGCACACCATAGTGTACATCACACTACCTACAACATTTACATAAGAAACTCATTCCATATACTCTCTCCCCTCTTCTGACTGGAGGCTCTGTAACTTGGAGAGAGATATATAGCTCGATAATAGCATCTCTATAGGTTTGGCCTTCTCCATCCCAAACCTCTTTAGGACCTTCTGGACATACTTTTTCTGTGATAAATGGAGCACTCCTTCGCACTTATCTCTACCAATCTTCATTCTAAGGATTTTCTCAGCTGGACCCAAATCCTTCATCTCAAACTTAGATAATAATACTCTTTTCAACATTTTTACAGTATCCATGCTTCTACTGGCTATGAGCATATCATCTATATATAATAAAAGGTACAGGACATCTTTCTCATTTATATCCTTGACGTAGACACAATAATCATATTCACATCTACTGAAACCCAAGCTCAAGACAAAGCTATCAAACCTTCGATACCACTGATGAGGGGATTGTTTCAAGACATATAAAGACTTTCTAAGTAAACACACCATTTCTTCCTATCCCATCTCCATGAAACTATCTAGCTGCCTTATGTAGATTCTTTCTTCCAAAGTTTCATGAAGAAAGGCCGTCTTCACATCCATCTATTCTAATTTTATGTTAGTTGTACCATCAGTGACAGCAAAACTAGAATAGATGTATGATGCACCATAGGAAAGAAAATTTTTGTATAGTTAATCCCTTCCCTTTGTGAGTATCCCTTTGCTACCAGCCTTGCTTTGAGTCTGACTCTATCTAGTTCTGAAGGTGCTTCTTTCTTTGTGAACACCCACTTTGAGTCAATAGGTCGAGCACCCTCTGGAAGATCCACTAGCTACCATGTCTGATTATTCTCAAGTGATTCCATCTCCTCTATCATGTCCTGTATCCATGAATCATGATCCTCACTCTCCATAACCTTTACATAATTCTTTGGATCTCCGTTAGCAGTGATGAGTGCATAGGAGATAACCCCATCAATGCCATATCTGACTGGCCTGCTAATAGTATGCTGGGACTTATGCAAAGCCACTTCCACTAGTACATCTCTGCCTGATGTCTATGGCTGCTCTTGAACATCTATTTGATCTATCGACCCTCAATGCTAATTTTTAATTTGAGATAATACTTTTCTGCCCAACTCCACCTCTAGAGGAACACTCCTATAAGTAGATGTAACCTACATGCCATCATTCTCTAACTGACCACTACTGTTCACCTTTATTTTTCTAGTTTCATCTATCCCAAATCTCCTCAAGATGCTCTTCTTATCAAAGATAACGTCCCTGCTGATCACTGACTTCTATGCCTGAGAGTCCCACAGCAGGTACCCCTTGACTTCTTATGAATACTCTATAAATGTCATCTTTTGAGATTTTAGATCTAATTTGCTCCTCTCAGTTGCCTCCACATGTGCATAGGTTGTGTAATCAAAGACTTTCAGGTGGCCAAGCTTCATCTTCTTTCTACTCCAGATCTTCTCTGGAATGCCTCTATTTAGCTTATGATGAGGGAACCTATTCATAAGAAAATAAGAAAAAATTAGTGCATCACCCCAAAAAGACTTTGGGAGTGATGTTTGCAGCCTCAAACTCCATACCTTCTCGATCAATGTTCGATTCATTATCTCTATGACACCATTCTGCTGAGGAGTCATCTTCACTATGTAATGGTGTTTGATGCCATTTTTCTTACAGTATCTCCTGAACTCAAGGCTAGTATACTCCCCTCTATTATCCGAACACATCACCTATCTTCCTGACTTTTTCTCTACCTCAGCTCTTCAGGCTCTGAACCGAGTAAACACCTCTGATTTTTCTTTGATTAGATAAACCCACACCTTCCTTGAGAAATCATCAATGAAAGTGATAAAGTATTTTGCCCCACCTCTATCTGATAAAGGAGCTGGTCCCCACACATCTGAGTGCACTAAATCCAACACTCCCTCGCTATTTGCCAACTTCACCCTATGCTATTTGCCAAAGATGCATGGCTCACAAAGATTTATGCCCTCCTTCTTCAGAGCTGGGATCATACCTCTTTTGCTTAATTCAGTGAGCCCATGGTTACTCATATGACCCATCCGATAGTGCCACAGTTGATATAAAATTTGCACCTCCTGTGCCGCTGCTAGCACCTCTGCACTATCATTTACCACTGAGTTTTTCATTCTATAAAAATTATTGCTCAGTCTTCTATCTCTCATTATCACCAAAGCTTTCTTGAAAATTTTCAGACATCCACTCCCAGTCTGGCTAGTAAAAGCATAATCCTGCTCCTCCAAGTAGCCCAAAAAAATTAAATTCTTTTTTAACTTCGATACATGACTGATATTTGATAATGTATGAATGATCCCATCATACATCTGAAGGAAAATTCATATTTTTTGGATCAGATTCGTTCAGATCTGATCGGATCAGGAGATATATTTCAAAAAAAATTTTCTTTGATCTAAATCAGATCTAAAATATTTTAGATCTAATTCTTATTATTCTAATAATTAAAATAAAATTTAGATAAATTAAATCAAATTTAATTTATCTTAACGTAGGATAATCCTATTACCCTTCGATGATCCTAAAAGCAGTGGAAGATTCTGGATCTAGCCACGCAAGTGCCTGGCCTCTATCGGTATCCACTTGGGCTAGATCTGAAGATTCTCTTCTTCTCTATCACATCTCCAAAAATCAAATCTGGATCTAATTTGGAGGATCTTTAAAATACCTTTCGAAGATCAGTAATTGTCCTTTGCAACAGCGCAGCCTTCTAGCTTTCTATCGCCTTTCTCTCATTTGGATTGCACCAACTTGGATCCCAAACTCCTTTGGGCATGGAGAGGAGAGGGAGAAGATAGACTTGGTGTGGAGGAGGAGAGGAGAGGCAGCCTTGGGGCATGGGAATTTTCAATTGCTTTTTGAGTTGGGCGTAGGGTCTTATTTATAGACTATGCGTGATCCAACTCCTCTTCTTTCCAACCAATCACAACCCTTTGTGAAATCAGATCTGATTAGTGGAAATAAAGTTTCTTGGATTTCTCCTTAGATGGCGCCTAAGATCAGTCAAACTTGGTTCTTAGGAGAAGTCTAATCGGAATCCAAAAGGAGATGGAGTCCCTATCCAATAGGGACTCCTGGGTGCCTCCACTTTGGGCACACGCCAAGGGTGGCATGCGCCCTCCTCCTTGCCAGATTTTGGTAGGAGGACAAGCCCCCACTAACTCTCCAATAGGTGCGTGACACGTGGATAGAAGTCAAAGTATCAATGGTCAACATTTGACCAGTCTAAGGTCAACTTTTGACCAAAGTCAAAGGATGAGAAATGGCAGGTGATCAAAAATGGTAAGTATTATCATATAAAATAAGACAATCCTTTTCTAACCTGGATAGGATTCAGTCAGACCAAGTGAAGGCCTTTGATCGAGCACAAACTTCTTTGGCTCAGTTAGGACAACTATTTATGATAGTAAAAGAAGAACGTTAGGTTCAATCGAGTGCTAGCACGATTTTCTTGAACCTAATTAAATCTCATTCAGATCAATTGAATTGGATCAGTTTAATTGATGATCACCAAATTCAAACCCTTGTTTGTGTGACTCAATTAGATTCAGTTCTGTATGATAATGGGATATGTCATGATCTCTATCATCGACATCATCGAAACTCCTTTCGATGGATCAGAACTCTTCTGATTCGAACAGCTAGAATGATCGATCATTTAAATCATTCTAATTGCTCTCAAAATCCACCAGTGACACCTAGCAGTATATGATGGCAATCCATTAGAGCTGAATGTGAACCTCTTGGTGTAGCTACCTGTGTGATTAAGTTCTTCTATCTTGAGCCCTGATCAGATTAGGGTTTAGGCGAACTCGTCAAACCCTAGTTTCTGTCATATGATGTAATCATTCAATTCAAGTCCTAAATAGATACTCTTTCTATTATTTCACTCTGCCATGGCCATGGACTTCTAGACTTGATTCTTATGATCATCATAGGGCTACTCCTCTACTATCGAGGTAGATAGATTTCTTCTTGATGCAATCCAGTTCCTACAATGAACATGCTATAGCCAACATACACCTCAGGATTTCATATGGCTAGGAGACCGAGTTATGGTGTAGTCAAACTATAACACCCTTAAGGTGAACTATCGATGCACCTCAAATCAAAAAATCAGACACACCACTACAGCATCGAGTCAATCATTGACGAGAAGGTAGACTTCCTAATGACTACTCAAGGTGGTCACGCTCAGTGCCCTCGTTCTCTAACGAGTACCTATACTCTCGCTCTGATGTCTCCACACCATAGACTCAAGACTCATCTACTAAAGAGAAGCGATTGTACATCAACCTTTCAGATCAATTACCATCCTTATGATGATCCTATGGTCGGAAGTATTTTATGAGTTAATAATGATTATTCATGTCTTAAATTTTCAACTCTTGAAAATATGAATTATCATTATCATTAACTCAAAGGATGTATCACAGACACTAAATACACATATGTGATAGAAAATAATTCATTTTATTCATTTTAGTCAAAATTATAATTTTGCCCCTAAAAGTGTATTACAAGTGTCAGCCAATTCTAGCTTCTAGGGCACATATATCTAACAATCTTCCACTTATCCTAAAGCCAATTGGCTACAAGTCTAAGTCCCATCTTCTCAAGGTGGACTTCGATCTTCTGCAGGCCTAATGACTTTGTAAGTGGGTCTGCCATATTATCTGTGGAGTCAACTCTCTTCACCTCGACGTAACCCTTCTCGAGGTAATCGTGGATGAGGTGGTATCGTCGCTCAATGTGCTTGAATTTTTGGTGAGACCTCGGCTCCTTAGCAAGGACTATGGCGCCATTATTGTTGCAGTATAGAGAAATGGCATCTGATGGCATTACTCTGATTTCTGTAGCAAACTTCTTGTACCAGAATGCTTCCTTCGCAGCCTCTGATGCAGCGATATATTCTGCTTCCATGGTGAAATTTGCTATCATGGTTTGCTTGAAACTCTTTCAACTGATAGCACCATCATTGCACACAAACAGACTCTCAGATGTCGACTTTCGATCATCTACATCGGACATGAAATCTGAGTCTGTGTATCCCTAGACTTGGAGTTCTCCGTTACCAAAGACCAACATCATATCCTTAGTTCTTCTCAAGTACTTAAGGATACATTTCACAGAAGTCTAGTGTTCTTTGTCTAAATTTGACTGATCTCTACTGGTGACACTCACAGCATGGGCTATATCAGATCGTGTACATAGCATGGAATACATGCGGCTCCCTATTGCAGAAGCATAAGGGATCTTGCTCATGCATTTTATTTTCTTAGGTGTGCTAGGGCACATCTTCTTAGAATGATGAATACCATGTCTGAAGGGTATTAATCCCCTCTTAGAGTTTTCCATACTAAATCTCTTTAGTACTTCCTCTATGTACATCTTCTATGAAAGTTCTAGCATCCTATTTCACGTCCATTTGTCATATTCATAATCAAAATAGACTGCAATGGCAAGCAACGTGCGGATGGATTTTAGCATAGCCATTGAGAAAATGATATCCTGATAGTCAATGCCTTCGCGTTGACTATAACCTTTTGCCACTAGTTTAGCCTTGAATGTCTCCATATTTTCATCTGCACCAATTTTTTCTTGAAGATCCATTTACACCCAATAGGTACTATACCTTCTGGTGGATCTACCAAGGTCCAGACTGCATTGCCTCTTGCCATTTCTCAGAGTCGATATCTGATATCGTCTCATTGTAGGTTTTGGGATCATCACCATGAGCACCATTGCCTATGAGGAATATTTTCTCTACTTCCTTTAAAATAATACCTAAGTATCTTTTAGGAGGATGGAAAACTCTTTCTGATCTATGAGGTGGAGGAGGTAGTGTTCTTATTGGCTCAACTTGATTTGGTTCCAATTGATCCTTAGCTCGTTGTACTTGTGAGACTTTCTCATCAAGCTTGATCTGCTTTCCAATGCCGTTGTCTTGAATAAACTATTTTTCAAGAAAGATGGCATATCGACTCACAATCACATTATGGTCTTCTGGAATATAGAAATAGTATCCTAATGACTCTTTAGGATATCCTATGATTCGAGCTCTGAAGGATCTAAACTCTAGCTTATCCGTTTGTTGTCTTTTGACATGAGCCAGACAATCCCAAATTTTGAGATGACTCAGACTTGGTTTCTTATCATGCCATATCTCATACGGTGTGGTAGGAACGATTTTAGAGAAAATTCTATTCAGTAGATAAATTGAAGTTAACAATGAATATCCCCAAAGAAAATCAGGGAGGTTTGTGAAGCTCATCATGGATCAGACCATATCCAATGGAGTCCAATTTTTTCGTTCTGAAACTCCGTTGAGTTGAGGTGTTCCTGGTAGAGTCTATTGAGAGACTATGCTATTTTTCTTGAGATAGTCTAGGAATTTCTGGCTAAGGTATTCACCTCCTCAATCTGATCGAAGAATCTTAATGGGTTTTCAGTTTGTTTTTCTACTTCATGTCTGAATTCTTTGAACTTTTCAAAAGCTTCAGACTTGTGTCTCATAAGATACACATATCCATACCTAGACAGATCATCAGTAAAGATAATGAAGTAGACAAAATTGTCTCTAACTGACACATCAAATGGATCGCACACATCAATATGTACTAGAGCAAGGAGATCTGTGGCCCTTTCCCCATGTCCAATAAAAGGGAGTTTAGTCATTTTGCCTTAAAGATAAGATTCACAAGTTGGATATGACTCGGAAGATAATGGACTCAATAGCCCATTTTTCTTCAATTTGTTGATCCTATCTTCTGCTATATGACCTAATCTCAGATGCCATAGATACCTGTCGTTTGGACTATCCCTAGGTCGTTTGGCATTGACGTTTTGCTCGATAGTTAGAACTGATACATCAATATGTAGTTGATAAAGATCGTTAATAAGAAAACCATTTATAATTTTATGTTTTTCATAAAGAATATTACAATGGTCCTTAAAGAAGGTAATCACATAACCTTCTAGTGCTAAGCATGAAACAGAAATCAAATTCCTGCTAGCTACAGGCATACAATAATAGTCTTTCAAAACTAAGTCTAAATTAGATGGTAATCGAAGAGGGTATGTTCCCACCACCACTGCAGTAACTCTTGCTCCATTACCGATGCATAGGAACATGTCTCCATCCCTCAGCCTCCTACTATCCTCAAGACCTTGCATGGAAGTGCACAGATGAGCACTAGAACTAGAGTCAAGCACCCAACTGGATGCAGAAGAAACCATAAGGTTAAACTCAATAACGAGCATACCTTCAGAAGGACCTTCCTTCTTGTTCTTTAGGATGGCCAGGTAAGTAGGGCAGTTTCACTTTCAGTGACCGTCGCTATTGCAATGGAAACACTTTTCTTTGGCAGTGGCTTTCATCTTCGGCTCTGCCTTCTTCTTCTTTCCTCCTTCCATCTTTTGCTTTTTCGCAGACTTCTTTTTCTTTTCAGAAGACTTTCTTTTGGAAGAAGTCCATTCCATAGTAAGAACTAAGCCTTTAGAACCTTTCATAGAAAGCTCAACAGTGACCAGCATGTTTATTAATTCGGCTAAGAAATTTTGAAGTTTATGCATATGGTAATTCATGATGAATTACCCATATGCATCAGTCAAAGATTGCAGAATAATATCGTTCAGCAGATCCAAGTCTAACTTCACACCGAGCTTCTCAAGCTCTTTCAAGTCCTTGATCATCATCAGACAGTGATCTTGGACTAACTGCCCATCATGCATCTTAGCCTTAAAAAGTCATTTCGTGACTTGATACTTGGCTGTGTGACTCTGTTCACCAAACATCTCCTGCAGGTGAGCCAACATTTGGCGAGCAGTCCCGATATCTTCATGTTGGTGCTGGAGCTCATCAGACATCGAGCCCAATATGTAATATCTGGCCTTATTATCTTCGTCTATCCATTTTTCTAGAGATGCTCTCTGTTCAGTGGATGGACGGGCTGGTAAGGTGGGAGGGTCCTGATCCAATACATGGGTTAACTTCTCAGAACTCAAAATGATTTTGTAGTTCCTGAGCCAATCTTTATAATTGGGTCCGATCAGTCTATGTGTGTCCAGGATACGTGCCAATGGGTTGGACGCAGACATTTTTCTGTAGAGAGTCAAAGATTCTAGTTAGATACTATAATTATGACTTGACCAATTTATTTAAAAATTTTATTTTTAAATAAATTAGCTTCCACTATTTTTTTGGATTCCTACACTTTCTCTGTAGAGATGCAAAAATCTCCATGATTAATGATTTCTAGTAGATGGTGCGGTCTCATCAACTGACTCATCACCTCACCTAACAGTTATTGGTGATGGGTTAGCCAATGAGTGAACAACTCTTGTTCAATGATTCTCTAATCATGGTGCACTCAAACTTGGTCTCTAATTTATGAATCTCACCATATCCGAAATATT
The DNA here is from genome assembly GCA_006176705.1 of Cocos nucifera. Taxonomy (NCBI): domain Eukaryota; kingdom Viridiplantae; phylum Streptophyta; class Magnoliopsida; order Arecales; family Arecaceae; genus Cocos; species Cocos nucifera. The sequence goes on along the minus strand of QRFJ01000001.1, from coordinate 6,077,608 downwards.
GATCCATTTCTTAGTTAAGTCAGACCCACCATTTGCACAGACTAGATTTTTAATTGAGTCTCTCACTGTATCCAGAATATTGAGCCCAACTCATCCTCTAGCCCATAGCATCCAATGCCTAATAGACATGGTTGCATCTTTTCGATGCAACTAAGCCACTATATCCAGCCGAGAACAATCAACCCCGAAAAGGATCCGCACATCTATAATGGTGGAAGACCTCAGACTTAATCTTTTCTTAGGAAGAATTGATTCAGGTTTCATTAAATTAGATTTGTCATAGTTATAACAATTATGACTAACCTAGTGGCATGGGTTAGCTTAGATTATTGACCACCTCAAATTAGAACTGAGTCGATAGATATGGTCAGATAAGTGAGACCGATGGAAGGGATATGCCATTAACTCGTACAAGAATGTATTCATGTCGAGTAGCTTCTAATTAAAAATTAGTCAATCGTATATGCCAAACTTACCTTAGATACCAAATTATTGAGCCAGAACTAATTGGGTTAGCCTACAATCCAGACTCTAACCTCTGAGCCTAATTAGATCTTGCTTGATCGTGACTCGATCTTGACCCAAACTTAATCCTATTGGGTTGGTCAATTTAAGCATTGTTGATCCCATCTAACCAACTCTTGATTCGATTTGATCAACCGCTTAGACCTAATTGAGCTACCCAAGCCCAAACCCAGTATTATGAATATGTTTTAGATTTAAAATTTTTAATTTTAGACCTAATTAATATTTCATAATCTTAATTCTTAATTAAGTAGGATTCATAAATAAAATATGCACAATAAATCCTAGAATTTCAGGATCTAGGATTTTGCAGAAAGTAAATTTTAAATTTTTGATTAAGGATGAACGCGCAGCATAAGAACACCCCATCGGATGGAACGAGAGGGCCTTTAAACCCTTCTTTATTCTTATGACTGGACGGCCAAGAGGAACGCCTTAATCAAGAACATATAATACTACAAAACAGTTTTAGATCTATATTATACATCTCATATACAAATTAGATCTAATCATGGCATATTTTGCATACATCTCATGTATCAAATCATGAATATTTTCATATCTAAATTATCTCATAATAATCTAAAAAATTAGATTTAAATTGATCTTATCAAAATAAATTCTAATCTAGATAACTATATAGAACTATTCTACAACTAGTCTAGACATGCATCAATCATATCTCATATGATATTTAAAATTAAATAATTTTTACTTACTATTTTTTAGATATTATTATAATAATTATAATATCAAAAAATAATAAATAAATAGATCTAAAATATGATTTAATTAAATTAAATTAAAAACATGTAAGACTATTCTATAGAACTATTCTATTTTAGAACTAGTCATGCATATTTTCTAATCTTAGATCCAAATTATTTAATTTTAATTTTTTTAATTTTAGATCTGATCATATCTAATGTGATATCTAAAATTACTTTATTTTTTAATTAAAATAAATTTAAAATCAGATCTAAATACTTTAGAATCTTGGCTCTGATACCAGTTGAAGAAAAATCCTGATTTTTCGGATCAGGTTCGTTCAGATCTGATTGGATCAAGAGATATATTTCAAAAAAAAAAATTTTTGATCCAGATCAGATCTATAATATTTCAGGTCTAAATTTTATTATTTTAATAATTAAAATAAAATTTAGATAAATTAAATCAAATTTAATTTATCTTAACATAGGGTAATTCTATTACCCATCGATGATACTGTAAGTAGTAGAAGATTATGGATCTAGCCATGCAAGTGCCTGACCTCTACCGGTATCCACTCAAATTGAATCTGGAGATTCTCTTCTTCTCTATCACATCTCCAAAAATCATATCTGGATTCGATTTGGAGGATCTTCAAAATACCTTTCGAAGATCAGCAGTTGGCTGCGCTCCTTTGGGTGTGGAGAGGAGAGGGAGAAGATGAATTTGGCATGGAGGAGGAGAGGAGAGGCAGCCTTGGGGCATGGAAATTTTCAATTGCTTTTTGAGTTGGGTGCAGGGTCTTATTTATAGACTATGCGTGATCCAACTCCTCTTCTTCCCAACCAATCACAATCCTTTATGAAATCAGATCTAAATCTGATTGGTGGAAATAGAGTCCCTTGGATTCCTCCTTAGATGGCGCCTAAGACCAGTCAAACTTGGTTCTTAGAAGAAGTCTAATCGAAATTCAAAAAAGAAATGAAGTTCCTATCCAACAGGAACTCCTGGGCGCCTCTAGCTTGGGCACTGATAGGAATGCGATGTTATCGTTAAGACATCGTGTTTATCAGTTTAATCCGACTTCTTAAAATAATTAAAAATACGTAGATAGTAGTAAGTCGGGTTGAATCCACAGAAAAGATAGTATTTTTAGATTTAAAATCTTTAATTTTTTTAAAAGAAAAAGAAAAAATTTAAAAATAGATTTTAAAGTTGAAAATTAAAATTATGAAGTGAAAACCAAATTATGCAAAAAAATAAATTTGGTACTAAGATCTACTAGTTAGATCTTAGCATCTACTTACAGAAAAATAAAAAATAATAATTAAAATATAGAAATTAAATTACAATAAAAATAAAAAGCATAAAATTAAAGAACATAAAAATAAATATTGCATTAATTAAAATTTTATAATTTAAATACATAAAAAGAAGAAATTAAAATAAGCTGATCTCTAATTTTGGATCAATATTGGCAGAAAGATGGTGTAGAAATCTAGCTCTTTCTCTCGGCATCCATTGCTTTGAAGCAGCCTTTAACCTATAGCCTGGCTTCGCCCTGTACCAAAGCTTCACCTTGATCGAAAATGTTGATTTCTGAAGGCCTGGGTTCTTTTTATAGAGCTAGAGAGGCTAAATATTTTTTTTGGAGGCAATATGGGACTAAGGATTGTTTTAATCGTGAAAATAGGAAGAAATCTGAGTGAAATTCGGATTAAAATAGCCCCTATTGAGTTCTTTTAATTCTGGCCATTAGATGATGATCCGATGCTTCCAAAAATATCAAAAATAGATGTGTAATGGCCCAGATCAAATCAGATTAATTTCTGACCGTTGGATCGTGCTTGATGGAAAAATTTACGCCGTTGATCATGCGCTTGAGAGTTTGATTGCCATCGAAAGCCTTCTGGACCGTCGGATCGAAGATAGAATCAAGCGCTGTCGTCCGATGGCGTTCCAAGTGAAATCAGCAACCAAAAAAATGCTGACCGTCTGATCCTGACCGCAAACAACCACCACCGCACGATTGCGCATTTACTGTTTCCATGGACCGCATGGATCGGCTACATCATGCACCGCAACCAATCAGCGTCTTTTATTGATAGATGAAAAGACCAAAATGTCCTATGAGCCACGATGAATTTCCTGTAAACCCTTTAGGGGTCTAGGTCTACCACGTGGCAGGCTCTCATTCGTCGGTGTTTGCTGAGCTGGCGGTCCATACTATTCTGTAGACCGGCTGATGGCTTCTGGGCTTGAGTCGTCTAGCTTGGATGGCTTGGCGCGCCGGCTTGGTTGGCTTGGCTCGACGCGTTTGGACGCACTGACTGCTGCGGCATGGCGGCTTGAGCCGTATGTTATTTTTTTATTTAATTTTTTTTTATTTCTTTAGAAATTCATATCTTTTCCATTTTGCTCTAAACTTATTTTGTTACGATCAAAAAAATGAGCTCTTTTCATTGATTATAAAATTTTGTTTTCTAATTTTTATTAAT
>QRFJ01000001.1:6024954-6072877 GCA_006176705.1 Cocos nucifera | reverse complement strand
GATTATGGATCTAGCCATGCAAGTGCCTGACCTCTACCGGTATCCACTCAAATTGAATCTGGAGATTCTCTTCTTCTCTATCACATCTCCAAAAATCATATCTGGATTCGATTTGGAGGATCTTCAAAATACCTTTCGAAGATCAGCAGTTGGCTGCGCTCCTTTGGGTGTGGAGAGGAGAGGGAGAAGATGAATTTGGCATGGAGGAGGAGAGGAGAGGCAGCCTTGGGGCATGGAAATTTTCAATTGCTTTTTGAGTTGGGTGCAGGGTCTTATTTATAGACTATGCGTGATCCAACTCCTCTTCTTCCCAACCAATCACAATCCTTTATGAAATCAGATCTAAATCTGATTGGTGGAAATAGAGTCCCTTGGATTCCTCCTTAGATGGCGCCTAAGACCAGTCAAACTTGGTTCTTAGAAGAAGTCTAATCGAAATTCAAAAAAGAAATGAAGTTCCTATCCAACAGGAACTCCTGGGCGCCTCTAGCTTGGGCACTGATAGGAATGCGATGTTATCGTTAAGACATCGTGTTTATCAGTTTAATCCGACTTCTTAAAATAATTAAAAATACGTAGATAGTAGTAAGTCGGGTTGAATCCACAGAAAAGATAGTATTTTTAGATTTAAAATCTTTAATTTTTTTAAAAGAAAAAGAAAAAATTTAAAAATAGATTTTAAAGTTGAAAATTAAAATTATGAAGTGAAAACCAAATTATGCAAAAAAATAAATTTGGTACTAAGATCTACTAGTTAGATCTTAGCATCTACTTACAGAAAAATAAAAAATAATAATTAAAATATAGAAATTAAATTACAATAAAAATAAAAAGCATAAAATTAAAGAACATAAAAATAAATATTGCATTAATTAAAATTTTATAATTTAAATACATAAAAAGAAGAAATTAAAATAAGCTGATCTCTAATTTTGGATCAATATTGGCAGAAAGATGGTGTAGAAATCTAGCTCTTTCTCTCGGCATCCATTGCTTTGAAGCAGCCTTTAACCTATAGCCTGGCTTCGCCCTGTACCAAAGCTTCACCTTGATCGAAAATGTTGATTTCTGAAGGCCTGGGTTCTTTTTATAGAGCTAGAGAGGCTAAATATTTTTTTTGGAGGCAATATGGGACTAAGGATTGTTTTAATCGTGAAAATAGGAAGAAATCTGAGTGAAATTCGGATTAAAATAGCCCCTATTGAGTTCTTTTAATTCTGGCCATTAGATGATGATCCGATGCTTCCAAAAATATCAAAAATAGATGTGTAATGGCCCAGATCAAATCAGATTAATTTCTGACCGTTGGATCGTGCTTGATGGAAAAATTTACGCCGTTGATCATGCGCTTGAGAGTTTGATTGCCATCGAAAGCCTTCTGGACCGTCGGATCGAAGATAGAATCAAGCGCTGTCGTCCGATGGCGTTCCAAGTGAAATCAGCAACCAAAAAAATGCTGACCGTCTGATCCTGACCGCAAACAACCACCACCGCACGATTGCGCATTTACTGTTTCCATGGACCGCATGGATCGGCTACATCATGCACCGCAACCAATCAGCGTCTTTTATTGATAGATGAAAAGACCAAAATGTCCTATGAGCCACGATGAATTTCCTGTAAACCCTTTAGGGGTCTAGGTCTACCACGTGGCAGGCTCTCATTCGTCGGTGTTTGCTGAGCTGGCGGTCCATACTATTCTGTAGACCGGCTGATGGCTTCTGGGCTTGAGTCGTCTAGCTTGGATGGCTTGGCGCGCCGGCTTGGTTGGCTTGGCTCGACGCGTTTGGACGCACTGACTGCTGCGGCATGGCGGCTTGAGCCGTATGTTATTTTTTTATTTAATTTTTTTTTATTTCTTTAGAAATTCATATCTTTTCCATTTTGCTCTAAACTTATTTTGTTACGATCAAAAAAATGAGCTCTTTTCATTGATTATAAAATTTTGTTTTCTAATTTTTATTATTTTATAATTAATTTTTTAATTAATAAAAGTATGAATTTCTTAAAAATTATATATAAATTGATCATTAATTTTTAAAAATTAATATAAATTAATTAATAAATTAATACTTTTATTGATGGATTTATGGTACTTATCACACCCCCCAACTTAAGCTTTGCTCATCCTCGAGTAAAGAAAGAATTTAGTCTTAAATACCTTTTTAACTTTAGAATTTTGAATTTTACCTAAGCAGTTTTCAAAATGGCCATTGATATTTAGTAGAGCTTAAATGAGACATATCATTGGGTATTAATACTTATTAATAAAAAAATTAAGTAAAGAATATTAAATTTTTTAAAACTTTTTCTAAATTATCCCACCTTTATCTCTGATTTATCTAAACTTTTATATAGGCAAGTGTATTGCTACTTCCGTCCTTCATTTATTAATTTTTATTTTCATATTGCCTACTTTTTGATGCGAATATCATTGCTTTACTTAGGCAACGGGACCCGGTTACTGTTAGATATATGTGCCCTAGAAGCCAGAATTGGCTGACACTTGTAATACACTTCTCAGAACAAAATTATAATTTTGACTATAATCAATAAAATGGATTATTTTCTATCACATATGTGTATTTAGTGTCTGTGATACATCCTTTGAGTTAATGGTAATGATAATTCATATTTTCAAGAGTTGAAAATTTAAGACATGAATAATCATTGTTAACTCATAAAATGCTTTCGACCATAGGATCATCACGAGGATGGTGATTGATCCCAGAAGGTTGGTGTACAATCGCTTCTCTTTAGTAGATGAGTCTTGAGTCTACGGTGTGGAGACACCGGAGCGAGAGTACAGGTACTCGTTAGAGAATGAGGGCACTGAGCGTGACCACCTCGAGTAGTCATTAGGAAGTCTACCTTCTCGTCAATGACTGACTCGATGCTGCAGTAGTGTGTCTGGTTCTTTGACCTGAGGTGCATCGGACAGTTCACCTTGAGGGTGTTATAGTTTGACTACACCATTACTCGGATCTCCTAGCCATATGGAACCCTGAGGTGTATGTTGGCTATAGCATGTTCATTGTAGGAACTGGATTGCATCAAGATGGAATCTATCTACCTCGGTGGTAGAGGAGCAGCCCTATGATGATCATGAGAATCAAGTCCAGAAGCCCATGGCCATGGCAGAGTGAAATAATAGAAAGAGTTTCTATTTAGATTTTCACATCGGACTCGAATCGAATGATTACATCATATGACAGAGACTAGGGTTTGACGAGTTCACCTTAACCCTAATCTGATCGGGGCTCAAGATAGAAGAACTTAATCACACAGGTAGCTGCACCAAGAGGTTCGCATTCAGCTCTGATGGGTTGCCACCATATACTGCTAGGTGTCACTGGTGGATTTTGGGAGCAATTAGAATGATTTAGATGATCGATCATTCTAGCTGTTCGAATCAGAAGAGTTCTGATCCATCGAAAGGAGTTTCGATGATGTCGATGATAGAGATCATGACATATCCCATTACCATACAGAACTGAACCTAACTGGGTCACACAAACAAGGGTTTGAATCTGGTGATCATCAATTGAACTGATCTAGTTCAATTGATCTGAATGAGATTCAATTAGGTTCAAAGAAAATCGTGCTAGCACTCGATTGAACCTAACGTTCTTCTTTTACTATCATAAATAAGTTGTCCTGACTGAGCCAAAGGAGTTTGTGCTCAATCAGAGGCCTTCATATGGTCTGACTGGAGGTTGTCCAAGTCAGAAAAGGTTGTCTTATTTTGTAAGACATTACCTACCATTTTTGGTCACCTGCCATTTCTTGTTCTTTGACTTTGGTCAAAAGTCTACCTTTGACTGGTCAAATGTTGACCATTGACACTTTGACTTTTGACCACATGTCATGCACCTATTGGAGAGCTGGTGGGGGCCTGTCCCCCTACCAGAACCTGGCAAGGAGGAGGGCGCACGCCACCCTTGGCGTGTGCCCAAGTTGGAGGCGCCTAGGAGTCCCTGTTGGATAGGGACTCCATCTCCTTTTTGGATTCCAATTAGAGTTCTCCTAAGAACCAACTTTGACTGGTCTTAGGCACCCTCTAAGGAGGAATCCAGGGGACTCTATTTCCACCAATCAGATTTAGATCTGATTTCACAAAGAGTTGTGATTGGTTGGGAAGAAGAGAAGTTGGATCACAGACAGTCTATAAATAAGACCCTGCGCCCAACCCAGAGTGTGATTGAAAGAATGATTGAATCACAATTCTCCATGCCCCAAGACTACCTCTCCCCTCTTCCTCCATGCCAAACCACCTTCTCCCCTTCCTCTCCACATCCAAAAGGAGTTTTGGATTTTTGGTTGGTGCGATCCAGATCAAAGAAAGGCGACTGAAAGCTAGAAGGCTGCACTGCTGCAAAGGACGACTGCTGATCTTCAAAAAGAATTTTGAAGATCCTTCAGATTAGATCCAGATCTAATTTTTGGAGATGTGATAGAGAAGAAGAGGATCTCCAGATCTAGCCTGAGTGGATACCGGTAGAGGCAAGGCACTTGCGTGGCTAGATCCAGAACCTTCCACTGCATACAGGATCATCAACGGATAATAGAATTACCCATATCAAGATAAATTAAATTAAATTTAATTTATCTAAATTTTATTTAATTTTTAAAATAATAATAATCAGATCTGAAATATCCCAGATCTGATCTAGATTAAAGAAAAAAAATTTTAAAATATATCTCTTGATCTGATCAGATCTGAACAAATCTGATCCGAAAAATCAGAATTTTCCTTCAGTTACTCGATGGAAAACCAATATTTTTTTTTTTAAAATGTTGTACCACTATTGAGTGTCTTAACTCCTTAAGCTTTCTATTTGATCCATGTAGCGAGTCTTGGGCCAATGACTCCCAAACTAATTGGCTTTAAGGCACTAGGTATAGAATACCCCTCGGACTTACTAGCTCAAATCAAACAGGCTACGGGTTAAGACTAGCTTTACAACGAGCTTCTTTGCTCTTCTCACCTTTTGACGTGAAACTCAATGCTTGCTTAGGCAAAGAGGCCTGATTACTCAGTGAGAAGTACTTGAAAACTATTTTATTAAAATAAATTTGTTACATAAAGAAACGTATAGTTATCCTACACAAGCCTATAAAAAGTAGACTTTTCTTTGATGCTAGTAGAAGTAATTAGAAATGCTCCAAGAAAAAACTTTTTATGTTCTAGACTTAACTCTTTATTGAATTTTCTTAATACTTGATTCCTCAATATCTCACAGATTCTCTGATCTATGTATCAATTTTCTTTTAAAAATGCTTAGTTTAATTCGATTCTTAAGCATAATCAGGTGTCTAAATACTAAATACTAACTTTTTCGAGGACTTAATATTTTAAAATTTTTATTTTTCTCTCCTCCAACTTAATCGACATTATCCTCAATGGAGAAAAAAAAATAAAGGGTGTAATAAAGAACATGAAAGAATACACCTGACTATATTTTTGGTCCAGCACATGCCTTTGAAAATTTGGGCTCTCCCTCCAACTTATTCAAATTATCCTAAAAAAAATAAACTAAAAAGATAAATTAGATAAAAACTAAATATTGGGTTGCCTCCCAACAAGTGCTAAGTTTACCATCTTCAGCCAGACACAATGCAGCTTACTATCCTTGTGTCGAATATTGGATTGATAAATTTCAATAATTTTGGATTGCCAATCTCAGAAAGTTGATTTATAATCCCATTATTGATATAATCATTATTAATTTTAGGGATATAATTTGTGATCCATTCTCAGACCCATGTTTATTAAGAATTTCTCCTATTTGTTCTTCTAAAATACTCATGAATGGAGTTTTAGGAGTTAAGTTTGATTCAATGGGTGCTGGAATGGTGACTAAAGACTGTTTTAATTCTGAAGGTAAATTAATGTGATCTTGCTTAAATAACTCCATTGATATTTTATTACATGCCTCTTGATTTTTGTAAGAAGAATCGACTTCTTGGGTTGAAGAAAATAGGACATTAGGTTTATAAGTTTTGGATAAATCATCTATTCTCTATTTTCCTATTTCTATCTCATTTAAATTGGAACCAGCATCAGTACTAGTTTTTGGCTTGGGTTCTTCTATGTGGTTAGTCTCAGTACTAACCTATTCCTCTAAATTTTTATTTTGGCTAGCATCAGTACTAGCCTCTCTCACCTGGTCTTGGTATGGGTCCATAAGAATCCTATAGCTTTTAAGTTCAGGAATTACTTTGGTATTCTCAGATTGGGGATTCTTAAGTGAGACATTAAATTGATAACTTAGTCTAGGTAGTTGGTGGACATTAGATGGGTTATTTGAAATTGGTAGGTTCGGTAGTTGATCTAGTTCTCTCCTCGTGTTAGACTCAACTAATTATTCTATTTTAACTTCTAGCTTGGCGATAGATTGCTGTTGAGTCAGAATCAATTGTTGAAGTTGGTTAAATCTATCATCAGCTAGATTGGTCTGTTGAGGAGGTGGGTATGAGGGCTGATTATGATATGATGGCTGGAAAGGCTTACTAGGCTGACCTCTATTATAGGCATAATTTTGGTATTAGGATCTATTTTGATAATTTTGTACCGATGAAATTTGGGTCTGAGCCTGAGTCTGTTGAGATGTCCAAGAAAAATTATAGTTACTCCAATGTTGGTTATATGAATTTGAAAATGGATCATTAATCGGCTTGGAGTAGTCTTAGCAGTTTGGACTTGTTCTTGGATAAAAGGTGAAAACTGTGCAGTCATAGGACATTCACTCACATGATGGGTTGGGCTAGCACAGATTGAACAAATCTCCTGATAATTAGAAGATGATGTGAATTGTGCAGGAGATTGTTGACCTAGGGTTAGGACTTGATCTAATTTTTGAGCAAGAAAGTCCACTTTATTTATCAAATTTAAATCAGTCTTATGACTAGATTCTAGATGTTTAAATTCATGGATCCCTGCCCAGGTTTGGTGGAAAGACAACGAAGCATGGTTAATTGAGTTTTCACTCAGGATTTCAAATAAGGTATAGGCTTCATCCTCACTCTTGTTCATGAATGCACCTCCACAGGATGCATCTACTATCTATCTGTATTGGTCTCCTAAATCCTCATAGAAAGCTTGAACTATTTGCCACTTAGACAAACCATGGTGTGACATTTTCTAAGAAGTTTCTTAAGTCTCTCCCATGACTCGTGAATCTGTTCCCTTGGAAGTTGAGCAAATCTAATGATAGCTCGCCTCATAGTATTGGTTCGGCCTATGGAATAAATTTTTTTAAGAAATTCACTTTGCAAGTCAGCCCAAGTTTTAATTGATCTTCCTATTGTCCCAAGCTAGTACTTGGCTTTGTCTTTTAATGATAAGGGAAATAAAATTAGTCTAAGTGCATCATTAGTTAAATTTTAAATTCTCATTGTAGAGCAGATTTCTAAGAATTCATCCAGATGTTTATAAAGATCTTCATTGGTGTTCCCATAAAAAGATGGAAGCATCTGAATTATAGTCGGCTTGATCTCATAGTGAATAGCATGAATTTCAGGTAATTGGATACAAATCAATAAGTTATAGGTGGAAGAAATAAAATATTTCTTCATCTGCTTAGGTGGTTCTCTAAAATTTTCAGCCATTTGGTTATCGGGTTTAATACAATTCAACCTTTTAATTTTATGGTTGGGTTCAAGTAGATCAGGTAAAGCGATTTTCTACCGTGCATGCACTAGTGCAACCCTAATGTGTCATTCAAAAAAAATTTTAGAATTTTTTTATATTTTTTTATTATTTTATTATATTAAAAATTAATTATTTTATTTATTAATCTAATTTAATTATTATTTTTAATATATTTTAGTTAGTTAAATTTAATTTTTATTTTATTTTATTTTATTTTATTTTTATAGGAGAAAGAAGAAGAAAAAAAGAAGAGTTCGAAAGAAGAGGTCCTAAGGAGTCCTAGAACTAAAAAGACATAAAAGAATTATGTTTAATTAGGTTTGATGTTGGTTAGCAATCAAGTTGATCAATCAATCCTAACATGGTTATCCTAGATCTAGATAGCTCCTAACTGCCAAGGTCACCTTCAAGTCTTCCGAGTGTAGGATTAGCCAATCAACTAGCCAGATAAGTGTAAGGTCGATGGGAGTTCTTCCGTTGCTTACCTTAGACACCAATTGTGCATGGCCAGGTAAGCTAACGGAACCAATTGAAAACCACCTTCCTTCGGGCCCAGTCGTCCCTGAACCATTTTCCTAGACACCAATCAAATTAACTAACCCTAACTTGATTCAACTCTTAGGGTTCCTTGTCTTATTGAGCTCGAGTTTCTAGGGTTGATGTCTAATTGATTTTAAAGTTAAAGGCTTAGGTCAATGCAGGATGCTGGTTGGTTGTTTGTGGGTCAAGGAAGGATGATCAAATTTCCACCTTATCTTGTTTAATTGGGTTATGTCCTTAATTTGATTTAAAGATGAACATGCACACAAAATTTTCAATCAAAGGGTTCTATGCAACTTAAACTAGATGTATGCAACTAATTGAATTCTGAAAGGCTTACCTTACCTCCAGCAATCACCAAAAAAATAAAAAAATAAAAATAAAACTAATATGATGCATGCTCTAAGCAGTTAAGATTTCTAATCTTGTCATGAGATTTTTAATTAGATTTAAATAAATATTTTTTAAAATTAATTTAAAAATAAAATAAGTAAATAAATAAATAAAAAGAAAAGAGGACTAGGGTTAGGATTGATCTCACCAAAATTAGATGCTTTCTTCCTTTTCTCTTTTTTTTCTACAAAATAAATAAAAAAAATTAGTGAGTAATATTTAAAAAAATATTTATAATTAATTTATAAAAAAATCAAAGAAATCAAAGAAAAAATAGCATCTATTCCATCCCCGGCAATGGCGCCAAAAACTTGATAGGAATGCGATGTTGTCGTTAAGACACCGTGTTTATCAGTTTAATCTGACTTCTTAAAATAATTAAAAATGCATAGATAGCAGTGAATCGGATCGAATCCATAGAAAAGGTAGTGTTTTAGATTTGAAATCTTTGATTTTTTTAAAAGAAAAAGAAAAAATTTAAAAATAGATTTTGAAGTCGAAAATTAAAATTATGAAGTAAAAATTAAATTATGCAGAAAAATAAACTTGGTACTAAGATCTACTAGTTAGATCTTAGCATCTACTTGTAGAAAAATAAAAAATAATAATTAAAATATAGAAATTAAATTACAATAAAAATAAAGAGTATAAAATTAAAGAATATAAAAATAAATATTGCATTAATTAAAATTTTATAATTTAAATACATAAAAAGAAGAAATTAAAATAAGCTGATCTTTAATTTTGGATCGATATTGGCAGAAAGATGGTGTAAAAGCCCAGTTCTTCTTCTCGGCATCCGTTGCTTTGAAGCAGCCTTTAACCCATAGCCTGACTTCGTCCTGTACCAAAGCTTCTCCTTGATTGGAGATGTTGATTTTTGAAGGCCTGGGTCCCTTTTATAGAGCTAGGGAGGCTAGATATTTTTTCTGGAGGTAATGTGGGACTAAAGGTTATTTTAATCGTAAAAATAGGAAGAAATTCGAGTGAAATTCGGATTAAAATAGCCCCTATTGAGTTCTTTTAATTCTGACCATTTGATAGTGATCCGATGCTTCCAAAAATACCAAAAATAGACGTGTAATGGCCCAGATCAAGTCGGATTAATTTCTGACCATTGGATCGCGCTTGATGGAGGAATTTATGCCGTTGATCACGCGCCTGAGAGTTTGATCGCCGTCGGGAGCCTTTTGGACCGTCGAATCGAAGATAGAATCAAGCGCTGCCGTCTGATGGCGATCCAAGTGAAATCAGCAATCAAAAATAATGCTGACCGTTCGATCCTGACCGTAAACAACCACCACCGTACGATCGCACGTTTACTATTCCCATGGACTGCGTGGACCGGCTACATCGTGCACCGCAACCAATCAACGCCTTTTATTGATAAATGAAAAGACCAAAATGCCCTGTAAGCCACGATGAATTTTCTATAAACCCTTTAGGGGTCTAGGTCTACCACATGGCAGGCTCTCATTCACCGGTGTCTGCTGAGCTGGCGGTCCATACTGTTCTGTAGACCGACTGATGGCTTCTGGGCCTGAGTCGGCTAGCTTAGATGGCTTGGCGCACCGGCTTGATTGGCTTGGCTCAGCGCATTTGGACATGCCGGCTATTGCGGTGTGGTGGCTTGAGCCGTTTGAGCCGTATGTTATTTTTTTCATTTAAATTTTTTTTTATTTTATTTCTTTAGAAATTCATATCTTTTCTATTTTAGCTCTGTCTTGCTCCAAATTTATTTTGTTATGATAAAAAAAATGAACTCTTTTCATTGATTGTAAATTTTTATTTTTTAATTTTTATTATTTTATAATTAATTTTTAATTAATAAAAATATGAATTTCTTAAAAATTATATATAAATTGATCATTAATTCTTAAAAATTAATATAAATTAATTAATAAATTAATACTTTTATTGGTGGATTTATGGTACTTATCAGGCACACGCCAAGGATGGCGTGCGCCCTCCTCCTTGCCAGGTTCTGGCAGGGGGACAAGCCCCCACCAGCTCTTCAATAGGTGCGTGACACGTGAACAAAAGTCAAAGTGTCAATGGTCAATATTTGACCAGTCAAATGTCAACTTTTGATCAAAATCAAAGGACGAAAAATGATAGGTGATCAAAAATGGTAGGTATTGTCTTACAAAATAAGACAACCCTTTTCTGACCTGGACAGGCTCCAGTCAGACCAAGTGAAGGCCTCTGATTGAGCACAAACTCCTTTGGCTCAGTCAGGACAACTATTTATGATAGTAAAAGAAGAACGTTAGGTTCAATCGAGTGCTAGCACGATTTTTTTGAACCTAATTGAATCTCATTCAGATCAATTGAACTGGATCAGTTCAATTAATGATCACCAGATTCAAATCCTTATTTGTGTGATCCAGTTAGGTTCAGTTCTGTATGGTAATGGGATATGTCATGATCTCTATCATCGACATCATCGAAACTCCTTTTAATGGATCAGAACACTTTTGATTCGAACAGCTAGAATGATCGATCATCTAAATCATTCTAATTACTCCTAAAATCTACCAGTGACACCTAGCAGTATATGGTGGCAATCCATCAGAGCTGAATGCGAACCGCTTAGTGCAGCTATCTGTGTGATTAAGTTCTTCTATCTTGAGCCCTGATCAGATTAGGATTTAGGTGAACTCGTCAAACCCTAGTTTCTGTCATATGATGTAATCATTCGATTCAAGTCCTAAATAGAAACTCTTTCTATTATTTCACTCTGCCTTGGCCATGGACTTCTGGACTTGATTCTTATGATCATCATAGGGCTGCTCCTCTACCACCGACGTAGATAGATTCCTTCTTGATGCAATCCAATTCCTACAATGAACATGCTATAGCCAACATACACCTCAGGATTCCGTATGGCTAGGAGATCGAGTTATGGTGTAGTCAAACTATAACATCCTCAATGTGAACTACCGATGCACCTCAGGTCAAAGAACTAGACACACCATTATAGCTTGAGTCAGTCATTGACAAGAAGGTAGACTTCCTAATGACTACTCAAGATGGTCATGCTTAGTGCCCTCGTTCTCTAATGAGTATCTATACTCTCGCTCTGGTGTCTCCACACCGTAGACTCAAGACTCATCTACTAAAGAGAAGCGATTGTACACCAACCTTCTAGATCAATCACCATCCTTGTGATGATCCTATGGCCGGGAGCATTTTATGAGTTAATAATGATTATTCATGTCTTAAATTTTCAACTCTTGAAAATATGAATTATCATTATCATTAACTCAAAGGATGTATCACAGACACTAAATACACATATGTGATAGAAAATAATCCATTTTATTGATTTTAGTTAAAATTATAATTTTGCCCCTAGAAGTGTATTACAAGTGTCAGCCAATTCTGGCTTCTAGGGCACATATATCTAACAACATCCTCATCCTGATAGAGCCAATTCCAGTTATTTTGCATGGATGACCACCTCCAAGACTGACACTTCCACCATCGGCCTTCTGGTAGGTAGCAAACCACTTCCGATGAGAAGCATAGTAGTGCGAGCATGCTGAATCCAATATCCACATAGTATCGCATTCTATGGATCCATCTGATATAACTAGTAGATCTTCTCCACTGCTCACAAAAGTTGTATCAGCTTTCTTACTGGTCTTTCCTTTTTTTAATATCAAAAGAGGACAATCTCTTCTCAGGTATCCAGGCTGATGACATTTATAACATTTCAATGTCATCTTCCTCTGATCATGAGACTTTAACCTGTCCTTGAATTTTCCTCTTGTCTTCTTCTTTGATTTTTCCTTTCTTTCGTTCACAGCCAAGATCTCAGACTTAGGGTCTCCATTGCAAATCTTTTTTCTTTGCTCATTTGATCTAAGCACACCAACAACCTCTTCATAGTTTAGAATCTTCTTTCCATAAACTAAAGTTGTTATGAAACCATCATATGAACCTAGGAGAGAATATAATAGCAGCAATGCCCGATTCTCCTCGTCGATCTTCACATCCAAACTCATCACCTTAGAACACACCTGATTGAACCTTTGGATATATGAAATAAGATCTCCACCTTTGGGCATCCTCAGACTATACAGCTGTTTCTTCAACCATAGCTTATTCGTCATGTTCTTCCCCATGTATGTATTCTTCAGTCTTTTCCAGAGCCCCTTTGCCATAATTTTTATGCAAATCTAGGGCAAAACCTGATCGGCCAAGCACATTCGAATTGTGCTAAAAGTAATTTTCTTCAACTCTTCCCAATCCTTAGCACTGATCTTTTTCGATCTTTCTTTTGTTAAGACCTTGTAGATTCTCTGCTGAACCAACAAGTCCTTTACTCTTTGCTGCCATAGGATAAAGTTTTCCTTGCCATCGAACTTTTCAAAATCCATCTTGAATTCACTTAATCCCATGACTTCAAACAAGTCAAGAACAGATCCCTAACACCCTTTACGATCACACACACCAGCAAAACCACCCTTCAAAGAAGATCTAACTAGCCCTAGATCTTCTTTCCATCTCAATCTAGAATAATCTCCACCTTAATCTAGAGACAACCATGAAGCAAACTAGAAGTTTTAGGATAAAATCCGATGCAACAGATCCTGGATGTAGTAAACCCTAGGTGTCTTCATTCCTTCCACGCAACATCGCTCTGATACCAATTATCGAAAATACGCACTCTTTCCACACGAATCGGCATGATCGTTGGTGATTAGCCAAGCAATAAGAAAGAACCTCTCAGAGATTAATACGAAAGTATGATCAAACAATTCAAAGAATAGAAAAGAAGAGAAGAAGATATTTCTAGGAGAAAAGAGCTTTTATTAAGTATATCTTAGCCTCATCACAACCTTGACATGTTTTTAGTATATATACTTTACAACGGGTCAAGTCCAAGCTCATAGAAAAACTCTCCAAATCCAAATAACCTACGTACATAAAATAATAACCCATGAAAATTGAGCCAGCCTAGTTTCAGACTGAGCCGACTCAGTTGTGTACCGTGCCAACAATCCAAAAATATTGCTTTCAGTCTGAATTTTTCTCTGAGACCTAACTGACCCAGTCCTGGACTGAGCTGGCCCATTTTCAACTTAGCCGGCTCAGTCTCAGGGTGAGCCGACCCAATTTCTAAACTTTGTTAGGAGAGCTGATTTCTCTTTCGACTCCCTTCCATCTTTTCATGACCTATCTTCTTATGTTTCCAAGACTTGGGAGTACCACTTCTGAGTTCACATGCAGGTGAGCTAACATTTGGCAGCTAGTCTTTATGTCTTCATGTTGGCACTGGAGCTCATCAAACATCGAGTTCAACATATAATACTTGGTTTTATTATCATCATCCGTCCATCTTTTTAGAGACGCTCTCTGTTCAGTGAATAGATGGGCTGGTAAAATAAGAGAATCTTGTTCCAACACATAAGTCAACTTTTTGAAATCCAAAATAATTTTGAAGTTCGAGAGCCAATCCTTGTAGTTGGATCTGATCAGTCTATGGGTGTCCAGGATACGGGCTAGTGGGTTAGACACAGATATTTTTCTATAGAAAGTCAAAGTTTCTAATTAGATTTTGTAATTAGACTTAATCAATTTATTTAAAAATTTTATTTTTTAAATAAATTAGACTTTCACTATTTTTTTGGATTCCTATGCTTTCTTGGTAGAGATGCGAAACTACGATCAATTGATTTCTAGTAGATGGTGCAGTCCCACCGACTGGCTCATCACCTCACCTAATAGTTATTAGTAATGAATCAACCGATGAATGGATAACTCTTATCCAATGATTTTCTAATCATGGTGCATCCAAACCTAATCTCTAATTCATGAATCTCACCGTATCCAGAATATTGATCCACTCCTTAGTTAAGTTAAACCTACCATTTGCATAAATTAGATTTCTAATTAGATCTCTTACCATATCCAGAATATTGAGTCAACCCATCCTCCAACTCATAACATCTAATGTCTAATAGACATGGCTGCATCTTTTCGATGCAACTGAACCACTATATTCAACCAAGAACAATCAACCTCAGGAAGGGCCTGCACATCTATAGTGGTGAAAAATCTATGACTTAATATTTTCTTAAAAAGATTTGATTTAGGTCACTTTAAACTTGACTTGATTTAGTCATAATAATTATGATTAACCTATTGGCATTGGTTAGCTCAAATTGTTAGCCACCTCTAATCGGAATTGGATCAACACAAATAGCCAAATAAGTAAGACCGATGGAAGAGATATGTCATTAACTCGACAAGAATGCATTCAGATCGAGTAGCTTTCAACTAAAAATCAGTCGATCGTATCTGTCAGACTTGTGTTAGACATCAAATTATCAAATCAGAACTAATCAAATTAACCTACAATCTAGGCTCGAACCGTGGAGCTAAATTAGGTCTTAACTTGATCAACCATATTTAAATATGAGTCAACCTTGATCTAGACTTAATCCTATTAGGCTGGTCAATTCTAAGCACTCTTGATTCTACCTAACCAACTCTTGATTCGATTTGATCAATCGTTAGACCTAATTGAGCTACCCATTCTCGAACCCAATTTTATGAAGGTATCTTAGATATAAAAATTCATAATTTTTAGATCTAATTAATTTCATAATCTTAATTTTTAATTAAGTTTAGATTTATAAATAAAATATATATTAAAAATTTAGAATTTTAGGATTTAGAATTTTATAGAAAAATAAGTTTTGATTTCTAATTAAGGACGAACGTGCAGCACCCCGACACACCATAAAAACATCCCATCAAATAGAAAGAGAGGGCCTTTAAATTTTACTTTATTCTTATGATCAGACGGCCAAGAGGAACGTCTTAATTAGAAATATATTTTTTATTATAAAATAAGTTAGATCTAAATCATATATCGCATATACAATTAATGATCTAACCTATACATACCTTGCATACATCTCAAATATCATAACTTAATTAAACATGCATACTTTCAGATCTGATATATCATATATAATATCTTAAAAGTAGAATTTAAATTGATCACATTAAAATAAAACTATTCTAGACAGTTCATAGAACTATTCTACAACTAGTTTAAGCATGCATCTTTCACATCTCATATGAATAAATTAAAATTTATAAATTATATTTTATTATTTTTTAGATCTGATTATAATATTTATAATATTAAAAAATATAAGTAAAATAGATCTAAAATTATATTTAATTAAATTAAAAATATGATTACACTAGACTACACATAGAATTATTCTATACCTAGTCTAGTCATGCATCTCATATACTATAGATCTAAATTATTTAATTTTTAATTTTTTAATCTAGATCTAATCACATCTAATATGACATCTAAAATTATTTAATATTATATAATAAATAAAAATAAAATTATATCTAAAATAGATATGAAGAACTGCTAATCTGACTCTGATACTAGTTGAAGAAAAATCTCTATTTTCCACCATAGGATCGTCTAGATCTGATCAGATATGAGGTGATATTTTCTAAAAAAAATTCTAAATGATCTGATCAACTTTAAGAGTTCTCATATCCGATCGAGGTGATATGATATTAAATATAAAAATTAAATCTAAATAAGAAAACAACCATTGTTACCTAATTAGGATAATCCGATTATCCTGACGATGATCTTGATGCTCCTGAGGTTCTGGATCAAGCTACGCACGTGCCTAACCTCTACCATAGTCCACTCGAGCAGGATCTAGAGGTCTTCTTCTTTTGAATCAATATTCCAAAGATCAGATCTGGATCTGATCTAAAAGTTTTTTAAAACTCCTTTTAAAGTAGCAGCAATCGTCTCTTGAAATAGTGCTGCCTTCTTCCTGATCTGGAAACCAATGCTCCTTAGACTCTTGCTGGATTTGTGCCCAACTCCTTGGGCATGGAGAGGGGAGAGAGAGGATTAGTGGATGGCATGAAGAAGAAGAGGGACAGCCTTGGGGTGTGGTGGATGGGTGTAGAGATTAAATCCTAGGCACAGATGGGGTTTGAATAAATTCTACTGCACCATGCAGTGCCACACAGCCTCAACGAATCAAATTCATCAATTTAATCAAATCTTAATCTAATTGGATGAATGATGTCATCTAATCCAATCAGATGAGAGTTCCTTAAAAATCCACTAAAGTGGCGCCATGGATGGATAAACCCAAATAGATGGTGACTAGGAGTTTAAGGCTATCAAGCGACCTTAGAGTCCCATCTGTATGGAACTACATCCTTATCCACATGAGGCACACACCTAGGGTAGGTGCACCCTCTCTCTTTCCTCTTTTAGCAAGGAGACAAGAGCCCCAAGTGCTCTCCAATGGGTGCATGCCACATGGCCCTCTATCTAAGTGTCCAGAGTCAACTGTTGACCCTTGTCCAGAAACTAAAAATGGTTGGTGACAAGAATTGGCAGGTGTTGTCTTAAATTTATTTGATGAATTAGGATAATCTTTTTCTAACCTGAATAAGCTCCAGTCAAACTAAGACAAGGTTCCTAAGTGAGCCCAAATAAATTTGGCTCGGTCGAGATGAACTAGAATGATTACAGAAGGAGAAAGTTAGGTTCAATCATATGCTAGCACTATTTTCTTGAACCTAATTGGATCTAATCCAAATCAATCAAACTGGGTTAGGTCAATTGATCATATTCAGATCCAAATTCTTGTTTGTGTGATTCAGTTAGGTTCAGTTCCGTATGGTAATGAGATATGTCGCGATCTTCATCATCAACATCATCAAAATACCTTTTGATGGATTAAAATTTTTTTGATTCATCTAATTAGAATGATCGATCATCAAGATCATTCTAATTACTCCTAAAATTCATCAGTGATACCTAGTAGTATATAGTGGCAAGCCATCAGAACTAAAAATGAACCTCTCAGTGCAGCTACCTATGTGATTGGATTCTTCTATCTTGAGTCCTGATAGAATTAGGATTAAGGTGAACTCATCAAATCTAATATTCATCATATGAATTAATCATTCGATTCGAGTTCTATGTGAAATCTTAATAGAAAATATTTCTATCATCTTCACACTGCCATAGCCATAGGCTTATGGACTCAATCTCATGATCATCATAGGGCTACTCCTCATCTACCAAGGTAGATAGATCCCTTTATTAGTGCAATCCAATTTCTATAATGAACATGCTATAGCCAACATACACCTCAGAATTTTAAATGGCTAGAAGATCGAGTTTTGGTGTAGTCAGACTATAACACCCTTAAGATGAACTATCGATGCACCTCAGATCAAAGAACCAGACACACCACTGTAGCATCAAGTCAGTCATCGATGAGAAGGTAGATTTTTTTATGACTGCTCGAGATGATCACGCTTAGTGCCCTCGTTCTCTAACGAGTACCTATATTCTCGCTTCGGTATCTCCACACCATAGACTCAAGACTCATCTATCCTAAGAAAGGGAGCGTACACCAATCTCTCAGATCGATCACCATCCTTGTGATGATCCTACGGTCAAAAATAATTTATGAGTTAATTATGAAATTCATGTCTTAAATTTTTAACTCTTGAAATTATGAATTATCATTACTATTAATTCAAAGGATATATCATGGAAACTTTAAATGTATACTATGATAGAAAATAATTTTTTTATTAATTTATAGTCAAAATTATAAAATTATTCTTAGAAGTATATTATAAGTATTTAGTCAATCTGACTTCTAGAGCACACATCTGATCGATATTTAATAGAGATCTAAGATAACCTCAATCTGGAGATTGGTATTTAACAAAAAATTGAGATAACCTCGATCCAAAAATTAGTATTTAGCAGAAATCCAAGAGAATTTTGATTCGAAGATCGGTATTTTAAGAATAAAAAAAATTTATCTCCTTTTGGGCCCTTTGGAGCTTTACCAATCTGGAGATCGAATTCAATGGTAGGAAGATCTTATCTTTTTTGGCATCCTTCAGGGCTATACCGATCTAGAGATCGATTTCAATGATAAGAAGATCTTATCTCCTTTTGTGTCCTTTGGGGCTTTACTAATCTGGAGATTGGTTTTAATGGTAGGAAGATCTTATCTTCTTTTATGCCCTTTAGAGCTATACCGATCTAGAGATCGATTCTAATGATAGAAAGATCTTATCTCCTTTTGTGCCCTTCAGAGCTTTACCGATATGAAGATTAGTTTCAATGATAGAGAGATCTTATCTCCTTTGGTGCTTTTCGGAGATTTACAAATCTGGGGATTGATTTCAATGGTAAAGAGATTTTATCTTCCTTTGCATCCTTTGGGGCTACACCAATCTAGAGATCGATTTCAATGATAGAGAGATCTTATCTTCTTTTATGTCCTTCAGAGTTTCGATCTGAAGATCGATTTTCTCTATAGAGCAATTTATGCTCATTTGACTGGGGTATAACCTTTTCTAGATTGGTTCGATTTTTTACCGAAGTGATCGAAAGAATTCAATATTTTGAAAAGATGTCTTTAGTGAGACAAAATTTTCAGCCTTTATTCAAAACTCATTGATGATACACTCTGAGGTTCTCAGCATTTCATATTCTTGGAATACTTGAGCCATCCAGATTCTTGATTTTGTATGCCCCCCGATCATATTACTTTAGTGATTCGATATGACCCTTCCCAATTTAGGATAAGTTTTTCTTATTCTAAGGATTTTGAAACTTCAGCTCGGTGAAGGATCAAATTGCCTTTACAAAAGATCTTTAGTTTTACCCTAGTGTTGTAATATCTGGTCACCTTTTGTTTGTAGGTTGCCATGCAAATTTAAGCCTTTTTCCTAGTATTTTTTAGTAGGTTAAGATTGGTTCTCAGGTGATCTAAGCTACTTTTCTCATAAAAATTTTTCACTCTTGGTATTGAAAGGCTAATTTTCATGAATATCGCTGCCTTTGATTCAAACGTGAGTTTGAAAGACATTTCTCCTGTTGGTCATCTGGAAGTGGTTATGTAGGCTCAGAGGATATTGTACAGTTCATCAGTCTAGAGACCTTTAGCTTTAGTGAATCTGATTTTCAAATCTTGAAGAATTATCCGATTTGTGACCTCAGCTTCTCCATTAGATTATGGGTGCCCTACTGAGGTTAACCTATGGTTGATGTGCAGCTCAAAATAGAATTTCTTAAATTTTGCATTATTAAATTACTTCCTATTATCGATAATAATCATCTGAGGAAGATCGAAATGATAGATGATTGACTTTCAGATGAAATCTCATATCTTTTTCTAAGTAATTTGCATCAGTGGTTCAGCCTCTACCCATTTTGTGAAGTAATCAATAGCGACCACTAGAAATTTTTGGTCCTATCACATTGGAAAATGGTTCGAGAATATCCATTTTCTAGATGACAAAAGACCATGGAGCCATAATTGATATGAGTCTAGCAATTAGTTGGTGCTGAATATTTACATATCTTTGGCATTAATCATACTTATTGACGAGGTCAGCAACATCCTTCTGTATAGTCGTCCAGTAATAATCAAGTTGGATTACTTAATATGCCAGGGACTTGCCTCTCAAGTCATTGCCACAAATTTTTTTCATGAAGCTCCCGAAGAGCATAATCAATCTTTGAGGATTTTAGATATTGAAGCAATAGGAAGGAGAATGATCTTTTATAGAGTCTTCCGTCTAGAATGACATACCATAAAGCTTGCCTCTTAATTTTTCTTGCATCAACAGGATCATCGGGCAACATTCTTCTATCTAAGTAGCTCATTAAAGGATCTATCCAACTCGATTCATGATTTACTTGAGCAATCATTAAGACTTCTGTGCTGGATTTTTCAAGAACTTCAACAAATATTTTTTGATTGAGGTCAGAAAATCCTGATGTGGCTAGATGTGAAAGCGCATCAGCTCTTGCATCTTTCGATCTTAGTATTTAAGTGATCTCGAGATCATCAAAATTTTTTGATAATTCTTTTACGTTATATAAATATTAAGATATAACAGAATCCTTGGTTTCGAAATGACCTCATACCTGTCCAACAATAAGTTGAAAATCTGTGAAGACTTTGAGCTTCTTGATGTTGAGCTCTTTTGTCAGTCTAAGTCCTGCAATGAGGGCTTCATATTCAACGCTGTTCTTGAAGGCTTTGAAATTGAATATCAAAGCATGCTCAATGATAGCTCCTTCTGAGCTGGCTAAGGTCAAGCCGATCCCTCTCTCTTAAGCATTGGAGGCTCCAGTTATAAGTACAAGTCAATAAGATTCTCCAGTAATTTCTTCTTGGGTTCCCGAGGTCGATTCTTCTTCAGGTACTGAACATTCTACCATGAAGTTGGCCAATACTTGAACTTTCATGAAAGGTCTAAGCCGATAACAAACATCGAATTCACTGAGTTCAATGGCCCATTTAGCTAGTCGTCCAGATGTGTCAAGTTGTTGAAGAACTAATCTCAATGGTTGGTCCATCAAGACACTGATAGAATAAGCTAAAAAATATGGTCAAAGCCATTTAGCTATTGTGATAAGAAAATATATCATTTTTTTTATTCTAGAATATCGAGTTTTCATATCTTGCAATAATTTACTAGTGTAATAGATTGATCTGTGTGTCCTTGCATCATCTCAGACTAGAACCGAGCTGACAGCGTTAGGTGAGATAGAAAAATATAAAAGTAAATTCTTACCTTCGATTGGTTTTGACAGTAATGAGACTGAGCTAAGGTAGGCCTAGAGTTTGTCAATGGTAGATTGACATTATTCTAACCATTTGAAGTCCTTGATTTGCTTTAGAATTTTAAAGAATAGAAGACATTTTTCAGCTGACCTAGATATGAATCTATAAAGTGACACCACTCGTCTAGTAGGCCATTGCACATCTTTCAGGGAGCTTGGGGGCTTCATTTCAAATAGTACCTGAATTTTTTTAGGGTTGGCCTCTATCCCTCTTTGGGTTACTAAAAAATTGAGAATTTTTTTGGCCATCACCCCGAAAGTGCACTTGTTGGGGTTAAGCTCCATCTAGTATTTGCGGAGCTCCCCAAATACTTTTTCTAGGTCAGTAATGTGCCAATCTTTTTCTATGCTCTTGCCCAGCATGTCGTCAACATATACTTTCATATTGCGACTGATTTGGTGCTTGAAAACTTTGTTGACCAAGCACTGGTAAGTGGCATCTACATTTTTCAAACCAAAAGATATCATTTTATAATAGAACAAACCTTTGTCGGTGACAAAAGTTATATTTTCTTCATCTTTAGGAGACATTCTGATCTGATTGTAGCCAAAGAAGACATCTGTAAAGCTTAACAGCTTATGCCCGGAGGTTGCATTGACCAGTTGGTCAATTTTTGATAGAGAGAAGCTATTCTTGGGGCAAATTTTATTGAAATCGGTAAAATCAATATAGATCCTCCATTTTCTATTTATCTTTTTGTCCATCACGACATTGGCAATCCAGTTTAGGTATTATACTTTTCCGATAAATCCAATCTTCAAAAGCTTATCGACATTCTCATTTATTATCTTTTGTCTTTCTAGAGCAAATTTTCTTTTCTTTTATTTCACTAGCCTATGTTTGGGGTCGATATTCAACTTATGCATAATGATGTCGATGAGTATTCCAAGCATATCTGAAGCTGACCATGCGAACACATTGGCATTTTGCCAAAGAAAGGAGATTATTTTTTTCTAATCTCAGTATTTAGCCGAGCTCCTATCTAAATGGTTCTCTCTGGATCTTTTTTTCAGTGGAATGGTGACAAGTGGTTCAGCAGATTCACCTCATCCTTTTTCGTTCTCATTCTCAAGCTCCTGATTGGAAATTTTGATCGATGGATTTTCGATGGGCTTCTTTATTTTTGAATCTATCAGAAAATATTGTCTAGCTATCATTTGATCTTCGTGCATTTCTCCGATGCCAAATTGGATCGAAAATCATACCAACATGTGGTAAGTCAAAACAACCGCCTTAAGAGCGTTGAGCCCAAATTGATCAAGAATGGCATTATATACGGACAGTATTTTGATAACTAAGAATATAAGTTGTACAGTTGCTTGACAGGGTTCCTTTTCAATAATAACTAGCAGCATAATTTCTCCTTCAACCATCATCGAGTTGCCTAAAAACCCGACCAGTGGGTCGCCAACCCATCTCAATTTACTCAGGGCATTCATTTTTAAGAAAGTATCATAGAATAACATGTCAATCAAGCTTCCATTATTCACTAAATTTTTTTTAATATTATAATTTGCTATTATCATGAAAACAACAATAAGGGTATCTGAACCTCCTAATCATCATCATCAAAAAATGATACAATACTTTTGGGATGTTATCTCTTAGGAGAAGGACTCCTAGATGCCTCTCGAAAATCACTACCTTCTGAGATCATGTTAATGACTCTCGTAGTCGGTCAATTGTGCTCAATAGTGTCATCAGGCTTCTGGCGCAGCTCCGAAGCTTGATTGGCCCGATCTCTGATATACTTGTCGAGATAACCTCGGTGAATTAAAGCCTCAATCTCATCCTTAAGTTGACGGCATTTCTTAGTGTCATGCCCGTGATCCCGATAGAAATGGCAAAATTTGCTCTTATCTCTCTTAGTAGGAGGGGCCTTCATGGAATTAAGGCAGCGAAGATATCCTTGATTCTTTATCTCCATCAAGATCTGCGATCGAGGGAAAGACATAGAAGCGTAGCTATCAAAATTCTGAGGGAGACTTTGGGACCTTAGATTTTTTTAGGATAGTTCATTGCTGCTCTCCTGGTTTTCGTATTCTTCCTCACGGGGCTGCTTCTTTTCTTCTTTATTTTTTCTCTTTTTTTTCTTCCTTTGTATAGGCATACTTCCAAACTCGGGTTAGCATTCCCTCATAATTTTTTGAAAACTTCTTATTAAGAGAAAAGACCAGACAGCAGCTCCTGAGTCCCCACTTCAAGGCTGACATAGTGACGGACTCGTTGAAGTCTTTTACTTTCAGAATGATCGCATTAAAACTGGTCATGTACTCATGGAGGGATTCACCCTCTTGCTGCACTATGGAGAAGAGACTATCCGAATGCTTTAAATTAAGATGGTTGCTTCCAATATAGGCCACGAAGAGTCTGCTCAGCTGATCAAAAGATGAATTGGACCTTGGGTGGAGTGTAGAAAACCATACTCTCATAGACTTCTTGAGAGTGATAGGAAAGGCCATGTAGAGAAGGACATCATTCGCTCTTTGAAGCCTCATCATATCTCTATATCCCCTAAGATGGTCTTGAGGGTCTGTGGAATCATTAAATGGCTCTAGCATAAGCATTTTGAATCGAGAGGGGATCGATTCATTTAGAATTTCAGCAAAGAATGGAGATGTGAGATAAAAATCCTTCTTACTCTGAGAAGATCTTTCAAGCTACATCTCTTTCAGTCTTTTTTCAAGATCTTGAAGCTTCTGCTTAAGACCTGTCTTTTATAGTAGCTTCTTGCTATAGGGGGTCCTTTCAGCTTCATAGAATTACTCTTCTTGATCAAGAAGATGCTCTTGATGGAATCCTTGAGAGATCGAAAGATGACTAGTTCACGATATAGCCTCTTGAGGAACATATTCTTGACATCTCTCCGTTGTTTATTGAAGCTATTGCATGGTATTGGTGAGGGCTTAGACCTGCTGTACCAAAAGATTGAAGCCATGTGCACTTTCTTCACCATTGCCATAGATTTGGGTGAATATCCTTCTTCTAGCACCAATCTATTACTGTAAGGCTTCAAATTTTTGGAGAAAATTCGTGTTGGAGAGCTGATTTGAAGTTGGATCGACGTAGATTGCAGACCAACCTACAAGAAAAATTCTAAAAATCGATAAAGTACCCTCCAGTTTAGGATTCTCTGCCGATACTTAAGTCAACTGAAGTATGAATAGATAGTAGAAATGAAAGATTGAAATATAAGAAAGAGAGAGTTTGAGTAGAAGGTGGTTCGATCTTCCTTCAGTAAGAAAGTTGAGAATAGATTTCAGAAGAGTGTTGACTATATGAATCTTGTGCTTATCTTTGGAAGGATACCCTATCCTTCTATTTATAGAAGAATTTGCTTAGGCCTTGACGAAAGTTTGTTAGGCCATTAGTTTATTATAGCAGAATGGCCAGCTGGATTGTAACTGTAGACCATTTGCCCAGATGACAATTAGCTATAATGCAGCCAAAGGAGAGTTGTGATTTGATTGGAGAGCGGCCAGCGCTCGATCAGTTAATAGATTATGTTGAGGTCAGTGTTTTACCGATCTTACTGATATGGCGAGGTCGGTATTTGATTGATCTCGGCATGATAAAGTCGATGACATTTTTACCTTGCTGTCGACAACATCGACTTTTTTACCGATCTCAAGATAATAGAGCTGGTAGTAGGAATAAGCCTGATCTTGTGCCTAGCTATCAGGTGGATTACTATTGTTGAGGCCGGTATAAATCTGATCTCTTATGAAGAGAGCTCAGTTGTCGCTAGCTTTTAAGATGGTAAATTATTAGTCTGATTCTGTACGATCAATCCGGGGTCAGTTAAAGACCGATCTCAATTTATAGTATATCAAGGCATCACGGAGGACGATAATTTGCTGGTCTGACTGTGATGGTCATCGGTATATTACCGATCTGGGTCAGTCATTTAAACAAATATGCCATACCTGGCCATGGTACAGATTAATTTAAGCTCCAGTTGGTATTTTGCTAACCTAAGATCGAAACTTATTATTTTTAGCGATCATTTTTGTTTCAGAGTTTTTAACTTGAACATCAGAGGATCCCCATCAGAGCAAACTTCAATTAGGGACTTCTTTTGCAAGTTTCATCACCAAGGATCTGCTGTCATTGCCCAACTCCAATTGCCCTGACTTCAGTCAAAAATTTGCAGCAACACTGCATATAGCACATATTTTTTTTATCAAAATGGATTATATATATATATATATATAGTTTGAATATATCTAAAAAGATTAGAAAGCAAAATATCTTTTAAAAACCTAGGTGCTCTCCCTTCAAAAGTTCATAAGAAGTTGCCGGTGCGTACCACAATATAGGCTGCAACCCAATTGACTGCTGTGTTTGTGTTGGTGCAGACAGTTATCACCAGTCACACCCCAAAGAAGTTGGCCGGACTGGTGCTTCTGCCTTGAGACATTCTTCCACTTTCAGTGATTCAAGTGCCATCTGAGATAGTCCTCTTGTGGCAATCACAAGGTTGAACAGAGTGATAGCATCGCTGACTATATTTGTTGGGACTTGGGATCGGTCTTGTGGTCCCCTTGAAGTCTAGGACTTGCGTGCCATCAAGTGTTTGTTGGTAATTAATGGGTGTCTATTGAACAAAAAGATCATTGTAATGAGCTGGTCACGTAGGTTGAACCAAAGTGCTTCGCCTTGCAAATTGGATGTGTTATTTTTCATCTTGTTGTTCATCCATTTTCTCTTTCATTATTGGATTAATCCAATGCTTTTCTTGAGGGAAAAGGAATCCTATTTGACCGATGATTAAGAGATAGGCGACTCAACCGCCTTTTTAACACCTGAAGGGTCGGTCTGTTGCTAATTGCATCAACTTCAATCAATTTCAGGTTGCTATTCTGCAATGCTTCATTCTAATGCTTTTTATTACACTGGAACTTTTGGAAAGTGGATGGAAATATCTGATCTTTAGTAACCTTTCTCATTCTCCATGTATTGCCAGGTATATCATGGCATGGCAGGTGAAGTTGCTGAGCTCCGGTTTTGGAACTTCATTTGATCATAAGATATTGCTTGTTTCAGTCAACGGTGCTTGCTATTTATGATGTTATCACCAAGATCCCACTTATCGCACTATAAATTAATCAGAACACCAAATAGTTCTTGCTGTTGGTTGAATTGTGAAATTGGTTCTCCATTTTGGGACCTGCCATGCTGCTGCAAGCATCATAAGCTCATTAAACTGTGTTTTGTTCCATTAAATGCAGAATTGTCGTCAGCTAAAGCTGGCCTCATGGGCTTACAAGCGCAGCTACTTCCGGGAGAGATCATGCAAGCTCTGAAGAAATGCAGGAAATAAACCACCTTAATTCCGTACCCAAAGGTAAGAACTTGCCAGGTCTCCGACGAGGGCATGCATGCAACTACGTGGCACGTTTTGTCATAGAGTTACTTCAATCAAAAAAAGTTTTTTTTTTTTTTGAGACAATAAAATTTAATTCAGAAAAATAATTTTTATAATTTTATCTATTTCGATCCAATCATCCATCCTGTCCACTAAGATTCCATCCGCCCCATCCCGTTATGCCATAGGGACAAAGCGGATACGGTAACGGCCAATCCGCCCATACCGAACCGATTGAGCTACCATCCGTCGGAAGAAAAAGATCCGAATCCGCTCGACCCCTCGGATATCACTATGACTTCAACTCGAGCGTAGAGGGAGAGGGGGCGGAGATGGGAATCGAACCGGGAATGAAGGTGGTGGTCACGGGGGCGTCCGGGTACCTGGCCGGCAGGCTCTGCCGCCGGCTGGTGGCGGAAGGCCACGCCGTGCGGGTGTTCGTGCGGCGGAGCAGCGATCTCAGCTCCCTCCCTCCCTCCGTCGAGCTCGCTTACGGCGATGTCACCGACCTCCCCTCCCTCCTCGCTGCCTGCTCGGACCGCGACCTCCTCTTCCACGCCGCTGCCCTCGTCGAGCCCTGGCTCCCTGACCCATCTCGATTCTTCGCCGTATGCCTTGGATTGGATCATTCTATTCCCCAAAAATTTTGTTTCTTTATATGGTGTTTGATGGATTTGTTCGATCCCCTTTCTGTTTGCTGAACTCCAGGTCAACGTCGGAGGGCTGAAGAATGTGTTGCAAGCTTTCAGAGAGACCAAGACACTGCAGAGGTTAATATATACGTCGTCATTTTTCGCTCTCGGTCCTACTGATGGATATGTTGCAGATGAGAAGCAGGTGAATCAAATTCTTTGAATTTGATGCACCAATTTCTTCCTTCATGTTATAGTTTCTGTCCTTTATTATCAGATGATTATATAATTTCTAGCGCTCATAAATCATAATGGAAGTCGTGACTTGTTAGAATCTAGATAATAGTTGTCTTGTTAGAGAATATAGCAGTGTCTGCTGTTAATATGACCTATCAATTCTTGTATGCACTTGCTTCCCATATACAGCAATAACAGAAAGAAAGGATCGAATTCTAGAGATGAAAACTTAATTGGAGACCTCATGATTGCTGATGGATGGTAAAGTAATATGCAAGCCTAATCGATTTTCGAAAAAAAGAGCAACAAAGACCAGAAAATCGAGGATTAATAAGTTCAGATGAATTAAATCGTGTAAAAGAACAAATGTCCTGTCAATTTGCATAAGAAGCTGAGCAAACTTGGATTTCTCATTTTTGTGTCTCATTATCTTTAGCTCTAATATGCATTTTCTTTTCCTTGATAGACTAATGTGCATAACTTATATTTAGATTTACCTCAGGATCCAAATTTTTGTCTTCACTAATTATTGTTACAAGCCTGTTTATTATTGAGATTGCACAATATGCACTCACATACTGCAAGCTAAGACTGAAAGATGCAAGGCCCCATATTTATCATTTTTTTTCCAAAATACAGAATATGTTATTACTTCTTTGTGATAATTCAAAATCCTGATTTATGGGTGAAATTAATCAATTTTGAGTTCCATATACCATCTCCCGATCAGGTTCATAGAGTTGAGTCTGGGCAGACATTTTGATTACATCCTCCAATCTGAGCAGTTCTTATTGGCAAATTGGTGCTTTTTGTACCATCTTATCATGGATATATGTTTTTTTTCCAATTTTTGATCACCTGGTCAAAAATGATTGCATCCTTTAGATATTCTTTCCTAATCAGTCATGCTTCCTTGCTTTTTTAGTTTGCCAAATCAACTGCTAATTTACAAATTTTGTCGATTCTACTTTTTTTCAATACGTTACAGATGCATCAGGGGAAGGTATTCTGCACAGAATATGAAAAATCCAAGGCCATGGCAGATAGGATTGCATTGGAGGCTGCAGCAGATGGGATACCAATTGTTCTTCTCTATCCAGGAGTCATTTATGGTCCTGGAAAAATTACAAGTGGAAATATTGTTGCAAAAATTGTAAGATTTTTGGTATTTTGTTTTACCATTTTGAGGATCTGATTGAAATAAGATAGGTTTTCATACATTTAAGTGAGTCTTGAAGAATGAGATCTCCATTTTCTAAATGACCTATCATTTCTACTAAATAATGTTTAAAGTAGATAAATAATACAGCATAGTGATGTACAATTTTGTAAATCTTTACCTTGCTGCATGCGGAGTTTTCACCATGTTTTCTCCCGAGTTATTGTTATCTCAAACTAACTCCTTTTGTTCTCATTATACTTTGTCCTACTTCATGGTCTTGTGATCTCCTGTTCGTGGGTCTTTTTGACACTGGCATACTTTTGGTTGCTTGAATTAGGAGGGGTAAATTTGTAAATTGGGCATTCCAGTTTTTCAGAAAGGCATGCTTTCATCAAGCCTGATTTCCATTGGGGTATTTAAGCCCCTAGATTGACTAGAATCAGTGGAGAATGAAGACAAAGATGTGTTGGTTAATAGAGAACAGAATTACTGATCATCATAAAAATTCAACCATAACCATAATCATCAAGCCTTATCCCAACTACTTGATGTTGGCTTGATTGAATGATCATTTGCCAATTATTCCTATCAAGGGCTACCTCTTATGTTATTGCTATCTTCTGCAAATGCTTTCTCACAGCTTCCATCCATGTTACCTTGAACCTTTCCCTCCTTTTGCTAAATCCTTCTCAAAGATTTGAGTACCTATCTTTACTGAAACCTTCTTAGGTTTTCATTTTACACATCCAAAATACCTTCCCAACTAGTCCTCCATCACTTTGTCCTCAACTGTTGCAACTCTTACAGCCTTTCTGGTATATTATTCTTCATTTGGTCCTTTCTAATTTTACTGTCAATCTTCCACAAAGAATATCTTGATGTAAAATTAAATAAATAATGTACAATTGATGCTACTCTTAACTGTGCCAAGGTATGTAAATTCTATATCTTCTGTTTTTGTATCTCATTTATGGTTATCTGGATAGCTTTAACTTGATCCAGTATATGGATAGATTTAACTTGGTCCATGGGTGGTATTGCATTCTCCAATGGTGGTATGCAAGTTAATAACCAATTCTTCACAGGGTCATAATTTTGAACATCTCAAGGCATATCAAGGGTGCTAAGTAGTTGAGTTGGCAAAGCTGCTGGGTGTTGGATGTCATAACCTAGGTTCAAGATTGTCCTCACCCTGAATTTGCTAGGGCTTCCTATAATCCTACCTTTAAAAAAAATAATAATAATAAAGCAAATCAGAAAATTGATTTAAATGATTTTCACTTGTTAGTAAAGTAGTTTGTTTTCCACTATTAGTTTTTTTGACTTTATTAAGATGCTCCCTTGTGAATCTGTTACATTTGCCCTTTATTATATTTGTATTCCAAATAGTGTGCTATTTCCAAATCTTAATGTTCACTTTCTTGGAGCAATAATAACAAAAAGATGCATTAGTTTTAGGTGCCACCATATTCATATTCCCTTTTTCTTTTGTTTTTGTAGCTGATTGAGCGTTTCAATGGACGCTTACCTGGTTATATAGGCAATGGAAATGATAGGACATCGTTTTGCCATGTTGAAGATGTTGTAAGCGGGCATATAGCAGCAATGCATAAGGGAAGAGTAGGTGAAAGGTACCTTCTCACAGGAGAAAATGCATCCTTCAAGCATGTTTTTGACATGGCCGCACTCATCACGAAAACAAAGACGCCATGGTTCCACATCCCTCTGTGGGTGATCGAAATCTATGGATGGATATCAGTTTTCTTTTCTCGAATCACAGGAAAACTCCCACTTATCAGTTATCCAGTAAGTCTCCATTGGTTTCCATTTGAATATCTGTATTTTTGCTTTAGTAGGGTACTTTGTTTAGTTCAAATTGATTTTCTTTGCACTATGGATCGCAGACCGTGCGAGTATTAAGACATCAATGGGCATATTCCTGTGAGAAGGCCAAAGAAGAGTTAGGTTATAGTCCTAGAAGCTTGAATGAGGGTATGACAGAGATGCTCCAATGGCTCAAGAGCTCGGGATTGATAAAATACTAAATCTGGCATTTTGCTTTCTTTGTACTTCCTGCATTTGCTCTATAGCTCTCCATTTTCGGTGAACTTTAGATGCTGTTTCTTGGGCCTTTTAAGCAAGCATATCATAATTAGTGCAAGAAGAGTACATAAATCTCTGTGTCATGCACATTCTGTTCAATGCTGTGTTGAATCATATCCATCAGAAATAGAATTAGTGTTGTGTAATTATGTGACCATGTGAAATGAGAAGCAGTGTCTTAAGATCAAACCATCAGTACAGATTTCGAAATCTGCAATTACATCTATAGATATAAGATACAAGATACTGGTATTATTTAAATTTGCAACTCTTTTCTGTCTTCCTTCTTTTTTTCTTTTACCCTTTTTTTTGTGGGTGGGTTGGGATGAAAGATTTGCTAGCATAGTTTGAAGATGTATCTGTGGATCCCTTTTTTTAAATATAAAAAATGGACTCATCTATATCTCGCTCTACTGATTGGTGTTTCAAGTTGGATTAGAGAACCAGCAGTCATGGTTTGAACCAATTAGAGATGGAAGATCCGTGAAGCTAGAGTCAGAGGCGTCAGCTTGGAGTGCTCTGGTTGGTGGCAATCATGCTAGCGGAATGGGGATTTCATTCATAGCTTTGATGAGAAGTCGTGTACTTCCTACCTCCAAGAGTCCATGAAGTGGGTTTTTCTGTCCTAGAACAATGTCATAGGATTAAGGTACAGTATCTGCTCAGAGAGAGATTGACGTCTATGAAGTTGGTTTTTCTTGTCTTATATTAATGTTATGTGATTAAGGTATGGTATGTAACATGAGAAATGAACAAGATTGCCTATTGATTACTGGTTTACTTCCCTGCCAAATAGGGAAGCTGCTCACCGAAGCCATTTTTGCCAGATGGGCTGCCAGGCAAGTGTCCTCAAGTGGAGGATGCAATGCTACAATTCTCTCACTGCATGTCCGTTGGGCCTTTCATTCAGTTAATATTATCCTATGGTTTTTTGTGAGTTAATTTTTTTCTATTATATTGAAAAAAAACAAAATAATGTGGATCGTAATTCGGTGGATATCTGAAATCCAGTACATGTGGACCTTAATTTAGGGCAAGTCGTTGAAGCAGGGGCTCCTTTTGTACGAGGGTACGAATAAGCCACATAAAGTGGTGCTCTCATTCTCCTTTTTCATATTTCCTTTTTCTTTCATCTTTCGTTTCCTCTTGTATCCACTCTACATAATCTGATCACCTTTCTTTAAATGCGGGCGTGCAGAAGCAAAGGTCTGCTTTCGTTGCAAGGAGGTGCCGGGCTTTGTATCCCACCCTTCTACATTCCCAGGAACACCAAGATATTTGATATGGAAAGGTTCACCTTTTTTTTCTAGTCTTCTCTAGCTTCATACTGCATGGAAATGATCAGTTGGATCAATTCTTCTCAATCTCTTATTTGAGCTTACTGCTGCCTGCCTTATGGAGATTGCAAACAGATTCGGATATTTTGTTGGGGCTTATGGCTTGGTACCTGAGGTACCTGCCTTATGGAGACTGCAAACAGATTTGAAGAATTGTTGGGGCTTACGTAAGCTAGGGTCCTCCCTGACTCACAAAATGATAGCAGGGGCAGTCCTCTATAGGTCAAGAACTTATGACTGGGCATATGAAATATTGTTTACTCTAGTCCATGGCCTCACAGTTTTGCTCTTCAGACTTTAATACAAAAGATGCCTCAAGTGGAGAGGATGATACTTTTCGATTTAAGCTATAGACTTCTTGACTCACAATTAATATGGGATTAATAATATCTTTCCTTTTATGATCCATACGATTCTTATAAAAGTGCATCAATCGCTCGAATAAATGAGAATGTTTAAACTCTTTCTTGCGTGTGGGTCAAAATTAGGTATTTAATATATGATGATGATGTAGGACTCGATGCATCAAAGTCATGGTTTATGTCATAAAAATAGGGAAGCATGCAACTCGTAAACTCACCGACGATGCGATCATTTTGAATGTATAAATAAATATTTCTATGCAAAAAAATAAATTTATTTTTCTCGTTGACCATACATGCATGATATTTGCATTTGTGATATTGTTAGCTTCTTCTCAGCATCAATAAGCTGTGTTGGGCGAGATATGATCATGAACATGGGGCGTAACTTAACAGAATGTATTGCTGGCTATTTCGATTAAATAATCAAATGTCACGGTTAAGCGCTTTGATCAAATAAATTCCTCCGCAACTGCTAGTTTTGCGACGTAGAAGAGCTGGAAAGACTTGCTCTAGCATTATTGTGATGTTACAGAAACATGAACTGGTCTATTGATACCTCTTTCAATATTTGTGCATGTCAAATTTTTAGATTAATATTTTGTGTTAAATATTTCCACATCCTTTCCATTCAATTTTTAGCCGCTTGGTAGTTGACACCGGCCAACGCAACGCTGATCCGTGTAAATTTCGGATTTGTCAAAGTGACTCGATTTCACAGACCCCATTGATCATAAATCCATAATGCCACATAAAAATTGGTAGCGCAGCAAGACATGATGCCATATAAAAATTGTTAGCCGTTTCACCAATTGAACCATCACAGCAAGCCATGTCCTGAGCATCTTGAGCTTGTTCGTTTGACAATCTTCCCATTCCCCATACGTATCTGGCTCACCATCTCTCTTCGACCACCATCAACATGGCAGCTGTGAATCTTTTTCAATCATCCATTCTGCATCTTTTCATCTGTCTTGTCTCCAAAGGATGTGGGAGAGAACGAAGTCTCCTTCTGACTCCATATTCTTCAGGATAAAAATCAAGCTGCAGACTGGGCAACTACACATGCACTAGCAGGTGATTTCTTAATTAGAGAAGGAGAACGGTATCGTCCAGACTAGTTCACTCATACCTTGGCTGCGGATGCTCTCAACATCACCTTTTGTAGACATGCCTGACATTATTAACTCAAGTATTGCTCTTTTGTTTGTGTTTCAGCAAGACTATAAAAGTGAAGATGATGTAAGGGGGTTCTCCATGCTATTGCAATCATGTTATGGGTGGTTCCATAGTGCCCTTGCTTATTACCTGCTGCCATCTTGCTTATTTTTCTGCAACATCAGGTTTATCATGCTACATTTCTAGTCCTTAGTTTTCTTTTCATCATCATATATATATATATATGGATTGAGTGGTTGCCTCCTAATCCTGTGTTTGGTTGGAATCGTGAGAGAGATGATGGATGGGATTGGAATGTTTGGTTGGAATCGTGAGAGAGATGATGGATGGGATTGGAAGGATGAATGGGCTTGCATCTACTGTTTGGTTAAAAAAGTTTTATAAATGATGGATACAAAAAAGAGATTATTCATTTATTATAGCCCATCAATTTGTATCCCATATAAGGGATTAGTTTTTGCATCGACAATATTATTTTTCATTAATTTTTTTTGATAAAATTATATTATTTCTTCACTTTTTTATCCATTTTATTTGTATATATTTTTATTTTATCTATATTATTAATCATGTACTATTAAATTTTATTATTAATTATTTTAATTTTAGTATATAATTTTTATAATTACAAGTAAATAATTTTAATTATCTTCTATTTTTTTATTTATATTTACTATATTTAGTTAACTATTTATATAAAATTAATTCACTATTTAAAATTTTAGATTAATTAGTTATTTGTATAATTAATATATATATAAATAAATTAATGATAAAATTATTTATTAAATTAAATATTTATATATTTTTGTATAATTATAAATTATAAAAATTATAAATTTATATATTACTTTTCTTCTCTACTATACATAAATATTATAAATTAATCATAATATTTTTTTATTAAAGGATAGTTTAGTAAAAATATCATACAAATATCATCTATTTTCTATTTCATTCTGCTCATACTAAATAAAGGAGAGAATCATTTCCATTCATCCCTTCATATTTCACCAAATATGTAAGAGGATAGATGGGTCTTTATCCTTTCATATTTCACCATATATGTGAGATCCATCCATCCTCCCTCACCATTATTCTTTCTTTATCTATTCTTTCTTCAATCCATCCATATACTAAATACATGGTAAAATTTATATAGCTTTATCACTTATCAGGTTTGCCATGCTGCATTTCTTATCTTTGGTTTTCTTCTCTTTATTTGTATGGACTGAATGGCTGCCACCTCAAATGGAAACAGAAGGTTCATCTCAATTTATATGACGCTGGAACTGCAGTTGTGGGAACTCTTGGGTCTTCTTGTTACATACTTATATGCCAGGATCAATGTTTTATTGTACTTTGTATTCAATATCAGTGGTTTTCTATGGCATTACATTTACACATTTGGATCATTCTTAAGCCTATCAACTGATCTGGATTATGTATAGCATGATATGGTTTGGTTTCCCTTTTTAGATATAATAGTGCTTGGCTTTCTAGGTTATATCTTTGGATATTTGCCTTTTCTGGGCTTTCATGCAATGGTTATACATAGTTTTTGGTCATGTAGTTTAATAGCTTCTTCGCATCCCCTCTCCCCAACCAATGCAAAAGAAAAAAACATACCCCTAGTAATAGTTATTAGAATTTCTCATGGGATAGATTTCCATTGATTAGCAACTGATTTTATTTTTTTTTATTATATAATATAAGCTAAGTTGCCATATGAAAGAATATTTAAGTAAGCCTAGAATTAGTTTATAATTATATGATTATTTTGAACCTTATTTTCATAGTGTAGGTCTGAATTAGTTAACGAGTTCTATAGTAGATGGATTCATTAATATTATATTAATTATTAGACTATATTTTTATTTTATTTTTATATATATCTATTTTTAGTGAAACTATAGGTATCTTGCCCTCCCACCTTGCCAATCCTGGCACTCAGACAAGGAATGTTACCGTCTCGGGATTCCACACGGACTCCAGAAGCTTTCTAAAAGTCCAACTCCTGGAATTCTCACCGCTTCCAAGTTCTCCTACCGGGCCACCGTACAAAAGCGGGGTACTCTTCGATCGTTTTCCCCTCTTGCATTTGGCCACATATTAAATAATAATAAGGACACAATAACGGCCACAGTATTAACATCCATGATAATAATAATTATTATATTTATTATTCATCTAATTTATATTTTTTAGCATATACTTATATAGTATATAAATAAAATATAAAAATTAAAAATAAATATTTAATTATACTTATATAGAAAAATAATTTTCATGTCAGATTATCATATTTAGTATAAAAAGTAGAAGAAAGAGATGGCAAAAAAATTAATAAATTTCATGTTTATTTTTTGAAAGAGAAAATAAAATAAATATCATGAAGAAATTGGTATTTGGTAAATTTTTGAATGATGGTAATTCATACTCTACTAATAAAGCTACATAGATAATCATTGATTTTATTCTAATATCCTTTAAAATTAATTTAATAAAAAAAATTTATAAAAAAATTAAAATAAAGATGATATTATGCAAAATGTTATATGATTATAGCATCATATAAAAATTAATTGAAGATAATAATACTATCCTAATATTAAAAAATTATTTATATTAAATAATATATTTATAAATTTTGCCATATTCTCATGTAGGATTACTTTCAACCAAATATAGTATTTTTTTATGTCATTTTCTAAAATAATTTTTTCACCAACCAAATATTATAAAAGTTATTTTTCTCTACAATTAATTTTTTGGATAAATAATTTATATAAATTATTAAATTATCTCTTAATCTGACATATCCCAACCAAACGAACCCTCAACTTAAAAGTAGCTATCCATTTGAGTTTCAAGTAAAAGTAGCTATCTATTTGAAACATAAGTTAAAAGCAACTATTCATTTTAGCTTAAATAACCATTATACCTTTATACTCTTATATCCTTTAACATACTACAGTATTATATTATCATATTATAGTATTTCTTTATAATAAGATAGTATTATATTATATTAATATAATATTGCTTTATAATAATATAGTGTTGCTTTATTGTACTTATTATATATATAATAATACTCTGTGGAGGAATATTATGATGTTGCCACCTTAGCATCTCAAGTGACTTTAGTTATACCATGTAGAATCGAAATATTATTTTTAAATAATAATAAAGTATTATTTTAAAAAATTAAAAAAATATTATTTTAAAAATAAAAATAGAAAAAGGATAAGAGATCAAAAATATTTTTTAAAGAAATATTATCTAGGAGTATTATGGTGTTACCAACTCAGCTTCTCAGATAAATTTTATTCTGCCATATGTTGTACCACATATGATCGTATGCCATTTTTTCTCTATTTTTTTAATTTTATTGCGTACTGAGAGGCGCAGATGGAGGGGGCATTGACGAAGGATGGAATGGCATGGGTGGAGGATGGAGAGGGATCGTAGGGTGCGGATTCGTCGGAGCATAGGGGTGGGGGGAGGGGGTGGGGTGGTGGTGGTCGCATAGAGCCACAGGAGGCGCAGGGTGCGAGTTCGTCGGGGCCGGGAAAGAGAGGTGGTGGTCGCATGAAGTTAGGGGGTAGGGTGCAGGTTCACTGAAGCTAGAAGGGAGATGGGTGGTGGTCCGATAAAGCCGTAGGGGGCACGGGGTTCGCTAGGATCGGAGGAGGGGAGGGGATTTGGTGCTTGCAAGGTATGACGAGGATGGCAGGTGCGGTGCGAATGACGATGGGGTAGGACGGGGCCACAAATTACGGTTGTGGATCGTCGGGGGCATGGGGGTGGAGGCATGGGCTAAGGAAAAGAAAGAAAGAAAGAAGAAAAGAAAAATATATATATATTTAAAAAAAATATAAAAAATAATATTTTTATTATTAATTAAAAAATACTATTTATATAATAATATATTATTTTTTATAAATTATTTCTTAAAAATTAACAATAAAATATTATTTTATAATATATTATTTTTAAATAATATGTTATTATTAATAAAATAATAATATATTAATTTTAATATTAATAAAAATAATAATATATTATTTTTAATATTAATAAAATAATATTTTATTAAAATAATAAAATAATATAATAAAATAATATTTAAAAATATTAAAATAATATTTTTAATATTAATAAAATAATATATCATTTTACTATTTTTATTAAAATAATATTTTATTTTTTATCAAAAATATTATTTTTTTTATTATTAATAATAATTTAAAATAATAAAATATTATTATTTTATTAATAATAAAATATTATTATTTTATTAATAATAAAATATTATTATTATTGATTAATAGTAAAATATTATTTTTTGATTAATAATAAAATATTATTTTATTATTTAAGAAAGAAAAAAAAGAAAAATATTTAGATTTTTGAATATTAATAAAATATTATTATTTGATTAGCAATATGATAAGATTATAACTTTACTTACCAAGAAATTTAAATTTTTTAAATATTTTTTAAAAAATATATTTTTATTAATAATTTTAAAATATTATTTATAAAATAAAAAAAATTTTATATATTAATATTTTAAAAAAATATTTTTAAAATATTAAATATTATATAAATAGTTTTTAAAATTAATAATAAAAATATTTTTTTTCTTTTTAATAATAAAAATATTTTAAATTAATATTTTAAAAAAAAATTTAATAATAATTTTTTTAAATATTAATTATAATAAATATCAATAATTTTTTTATTATGATAGGGATCGATGTTTGTCGAGAGAAAAAAAGAATAGTGGTAGGACAGCATCGACGACGCAAAGAAAATATGAGAAGAAGAAAAAGGATGGGGATATGATCGAGATTAGTATTTGCTAAGAGAGAAAAAGAGCCATGGTAGGGCGGCATCGACGGATGTGAAGAAGATATGAGAATAGAAATAGAGAAAAAAATATATTAAAATATTATTTTATTAAATAATAAAAAATTATAATATATATAAAAAAATAAAATAAAAATATTAAAAAATTAAAAAAATATTTATTATTAAAAATTTTAATAATTACAATCGTAATTATCTATCCATGCAATGCGTAGGTCTTCAACTAGTTATGTTAGTGTATTATTTCTTTTACAATAAGGTAGTACTATGCTAAATTAGTGTAGTATTCTTTTATAATAACATAGTATTGGTTTATTATGTATAGTAACTTTTTATAATAAGATAGTATTACATTATCATAGTATAATATTTCTTTATCATAGTATTACTTTATAATAATATAGTATTATTTTGTAATAGCATAGTATAATTTTATAATAATATAGTATTACTTTTAATAGTATAATATTGTTTTATAACTGCAAGGGTAATTGGATCATTTCATCCTTATTTGGATAGTTATTTTAAGTTATGTTTCAAATGGATAGCTATTTTTACTTGAATCTAAAGTAAGTAGCTACTTTTAAGTTTAAACTCAAGTGAATAGTTTTCTCAATAAAATAAAAAATTATTTAGATATAAATACATGACTACGGCTCTCACTCAATCTCCTAATCACCCTTCATGCCAGACAGGAGGGGCTCAGGTCATATATTTTACTATATATATATATATAGGTGGATTGAACTCCGATCGATCGAATTTCAATTCATATCCGATCAAATTTTTGATCATTCGATCAATGCGTATCTACGCACGTGCATTTGAAAAGATGCGCCTAAAGAAAAAAGCCATCTATGCTTGAAAAAAAAAATTTTAGTATTTTTTGAAGGTGCCTTTAGGGCGCCTAAAAAAATAGAAAAAAAAGCCTAAAACAAAGAAAAAAAGTCTGAAAAAACAAAAAAAAGCCTAAAAAAATCAAAAAAAAATTGAAAAAAAAAACTAAAGAACGAAAGAAAGAAAAACAAAGAAAAAAAATGGAGAGGGAGGGAAGACACCTGTGGGCACCTATATTAGGCGCCTTCCCTCCCTCCCTCACTTTTTTTTTCTATTTTTTTATAGGTTTTTTCAGACTTTTTTTACAGATTTTTTTTTAGTAGGCTTGAAGGCTTGTTTTTTTTTTTTCAGGCGTAGATGCGCATTTATTTTTTCAGTCCTTTAGACACGTCTTTTCAGACATCTATTTTTAGAGATATGTGTTGATCGAATGGTTGAAGATCCGACTGGATATGAACTAGAATCTCATTGATCAAAGTCCAATCTACTTATATATATATATATATATATATATATATATATATATATATATATATATATATATATATATATATATATATATATATATATATATATATATATATATATATATATATATATATATATATATATTGCAACTTCTACCATTAGATTGCTCCATAAAAAGATGTTAAAGCATTCTGATGCTTTCTTCATCATTCTACATAAATATCGAAGCAACTATTACCTGATATAATGATAGATTTATATAAAGAAAAATTCATCCTTCTTTTACATAAAGATATAATTCCTGCATGACTAGAAAGGGGCAATTTTTATAATTCAACACAATTTTGTATGCCATTTCACATTCCAAGTATGATTCATGAGGTTGGTGTGATACACATAAGATGCATTTAGTATTATGAGATGCCTTCCTTATACCACCAAGGAAAAAACTAATGAATATAATAAATTAATCCCTACTATTTTCTTAGGAATATACTAACATCCGCACAAGTAATGGGTTAAAATTGTGGCGTTTATGATGTTTAGACATTGTCATATCAGGTTGAGGCTCCTACATTTATTAAATACAATAGACAATAACTAATATTCAGTTGCTACAGACATTATCTGACATATTTATCAATCTGATTGAGATCATTATTGGTCATTATTTATTTGCCTTTTCTTCGTGGTAATGGCTATTGACATTAGGGATGCAAATTGCCGTAGAATGTATAGTTTGAGACATGTAAAAATATTCAAGGCGAGCTAGAGAACGTGACAAAGGGATAAGACAAAACTGAATTCATGATGTCTTGAAATGATTGTCTAAAGATGATGACTCAAAATTAGAAAGAATCCAAAAGGTCAGCCAAAAGTATTGAAAGGATTTTGAAAACTAAAATATAAAATATAAGAACCTATTATATTATTTTATCTATTTATTTATATAAAGTCAATGAGAAAAATGAACACCGAATCCTAGCAACACCGCCATCAACAATGCCTAGCATCACATCCTTAATTCTAAAGGCATTTAAGAG
The DNA here is from genome assembly GCA_006176705.1 of Cocos nucifera. Lineage (NCBI taxonomy): Eukaryota > Viridiplantae > Streptophyta > Magnoliopsida > Arecales > Arecaceae > Cocos > Cocos nucifera. The sequence goes on along the minus strand of QRFJ01000001.1, from coordinate 6,031,992 downwards.
GATGACGATAAATCATAGAAAAGTTATAACGCTTGGCATGATATGTTTGATTATTATAAATAATATTAAAAAATTTTGATTAAAAATATATTAAAAATTTTTAAATATAAATATTTTTTGAAGAACACCGTCACCAATCCATCGGGCGCAGCTTGGGGTGTAAAAGAGGGGAAAAAAAAAAAGGAACTTAGTAAAATAAGTATTGAAAAAAACTCTAGAAATTCCGTGACGGTGACATTAAAGGTTGTATAAATGCACTCAGTCTTCTTTCCCATCGGACGCACTTTCCGCCTTCACGTGGACATGGGAAACAGACAAAAGGTGCACTCAATTAAGCAAAAAGAGGAGTGCATTTATCAAACAATAATAATTACGTCTAAAAAATTTGGGCTCAAGCTGTGCGCTAGTTAAATGAGACGGTGCCACGTGGAACATGATGCGCCAAACAGATCTGCCAAACAAGGTAAAGATAGTGCGTGGAATGATGGCAGAAAGTGCTAAATAGAGAAAAATACTTAATAATTTATTTTTACTACTTATGCTATAATTAATCTAAAATATTTATTCTATTATTCTTTATTAATTATTTTATGAAGAGGACCACGGCATCTCACCACGTGCAGTCGCCTTCAATGCCACTTTCCCCTTATTTTATTTGGCTCCCCGCCAGCCTCAGCTCACCGGAGCCAGTGTCGCGTAACCGCCCCTGCCCTCGTTCCGACCCGCTCGAGCAATGCCATCATCAGCCACGTCAACTTCGTTCCGTCCGCAACAGATACATCCAAAAACATACTAACAACGATAACAATAAATAATAAAAGAAAAATCATAACCAAACAGCCGTCCGACGAGCATCTAACGGTGTCGTATAACGCAGACTGAAAACCCTGTGCAAAAAGAAAACTAAAGGAAAAACAAAGGACACTGCAACACAGAGAGAGGAAATGGACCAGATTTTGGAGCGAAGCATTTCTACCGAAGAAAACAATGAAGGAGAGAGAAAGAGAGAGAAGGCTCCGGCTTTCAGTTCAGAAGCTTCTCCAGATAATATCGTACAGAGAAAGAGAGAGATTAAGAGAAGGGGACAGCAGAATGGGGGTTACTTCTTACAGGAGACGGCGGTGGCTACGGTAACTGGACATTAATTTTTGAAAATTAGAGAAAAAAAAAAGAAAAGAAATTTGGTGAGCCTTTTTTTTTTTTTTTTTTTTTTTTTTCACTTCATGGGATACGGAACCACTCGTACCGGCCCTCCGACGGCGCGTCGTTGACGATGTCGTAGTTATACCTGTGACGACGAGAAGAAGAGAAAAAGGGCTCAAGTTAAGATCTCCGCCGATGATTTTCTATCGTGAGCCGCGAGGGCGGGGAGCTTACTTGGCGGAGAATCGCTGCCACTGGTCTCTCTCCGCCGCCGCGAAGAACTCCTCGATCTCGGCCTCCGACGGCATCATCTCCGCCCTCCGTCGCCTCCTCGATGTCCTCTCCGCCGTCGGTTCCAGATCGCTCCATTCCTCTACTCGACTACTCGACGGCGTCGTCTCCTTCCTAAAGAATTGGAACAATAATTAAGAAAAAACAAATTGAGATGTTTATTTCTCGAAGAATGAGAAATGTATTTTTTTTTAAAAAAAAAACATGAGAGAGAGAGAGAGAGAGAGAACGAGGAAAACCTGTTACTGCTGCACTCGGAGTAAGGCGCTGCCGTGTCCAGAACCTCGCCGTCCTGAGAAGAAGACAAGAGCGTATAATTCGTGAATAAAAATATGAAAGAGCTCGAATTCCAGCAGAATTTCGCGTTGGGCTTACCTCCGGGTCACCGGACGGCGAAGGCGGCTCCTCTGGGGCGGTCTCGCATGAGGCGTTGCTAGAGCGCCGGGAGATCCGGCCGAGGTCGGAGCTCGGGCACCTCCTGCCACCAGAATCCGCTGTGGATCTCGTGATCCGAGGTTTCATGACGACGCTCCGGGTCCGGAGCTGGAGGTAGGAGATCTGGATCTCTCCTGACCCCACTATCGCCATCCTCCTCTTCGACATCCCGCTCCTCCTCTCCGCCGCCGCCGCTGCAAGGGCCAGCGTCCGCGCCCTTGTCCTCACCCCTACCACCTGCGTCACCTCCATCACCGCGGCATCTCCGATCCCTTTGCACTTCCTCATCTCTCTCTCTCCCTCCCTCCCTCTCTCTCTCCCCTCGCACGGGGGAATTGAACACCGGAGAAATGAAGAGTGGAGTGGGTCTCTTTCTCTTCCTCTCGCGGTGGAACTGAAAAGTGGAGAAAGGAAGTGGAGTTGGAGGTGATCAGATCCGGTTTGACGGCGGGGTTGTGCTTTTTAAGGTGGTGGGTTCCGTTTTCCCGTTAAGGGGAACGGCATCCCAGACAGGGCCGTTAAGCAGATCTGGCCGTTGCGGGCGTGGGGGAGAGGAGCTACGGCAATCGAATCGTAACGCGACTCGTGGGGAGCGGCCCGGCCGGTCCGCGAACCGGCTGGTCCGGTGAGACAACACCGCTGCCGCTTACTGCACCGCCACCAGCCCGGAACGCAACCAGCGCGGGGTTAGTTATGTCCGGCTCCGTTTTGTGGGAAGCTGGTAATAATTGTCCTCCGCACGAATTTACCATCCTGCCACTAATTTCCGTCCAAGTTACGATGCTGCCACCGTCGGTCCTGCCGTGGACCTAATGTGATATAACGATCCGATCTTGATCGATCGGCGGGGAAGCTCTGAAATTATTTATAACGTCCGTTTTAATAGGATTAAATGACCGGAATTCTGCCACCACAGACCACAATGATTACATCCGGGTGTACGGACGTCGGACCCAGAGCCCGTGCTGCATCTACCATGACGATCGTTACAATGTCTGTGATCCATGTTCCATGATACCACCTCATCACCCTCTGATCATGATCCATCGGAGAGAACGTTCAGTAGTAACTAAGTTTTAAACAAAGGTAACCCTACGAGTGCTGCCGTTACGCAGCGTAATGATTGCTCTGTAATGAACGTACCGCCAGAGGGCACCATCATCATGGATCAATAACGATGGTAAGAGTTGGACAACTAGCCAAGCATTTGTGATCAGAACGGTAGGACGAAGAAGATCAGACCGCGTAAGCGCATGGAAGGGTCCGCGACCAAACCAATGGGTTGGTACAAATAAATATTACGTTGTACCTAAGTGGTGGTACACTGAAACCAGGAAAAGGGAAATACCTTGGGCAGGTGCTTTCTTTTTTTTGGAAAATATTACTTAGATAAAAAGGAGCTGATGCGAGCGGGTTGGTTTGGCACCCGTCCCCCAGAGCACAAAGGGGTCCGCAGGCGTCGTCCGGGGATCAGAGGGCCGACGTCCACTGATTGCAGCCAGTAAATTTATGGGAGGGTTGTTGGCTAGCTACTGTGAAGGCGTTCGAATCGTCGAGGGACATACGAATTAAGGGACGTCGGCCTCTGATAAGTGAAGCCGACCGAGGCGCGGAAGCTTCGTGTTAGATGCATTCATGCATGCAAATTGGCACGTTACGACGCCATGAAAGACACGTCACCCCATGCAAAGCTGCTAACGCTCGGTCGGGAGGTTTTTTTTGTTTTGTTTTTATGCATGAATTGAATGATCAAAAACGTTCTTGGATTATCCACTAGTTGAGTTGGAAAATTTGTATTAACTATTTTTATAATAGATTTAATTTTTCAAATTTATACTTAATACCTTGTCAAAAAAAAATTATACTTAATAAGATCTTTAAATACAACTGTGCTTATATTTATTGAAGTGTAAAAGTTCCTGAACCAGTTGGATTTTGTGGGTGCCGGACTGGCGATCATGCACGTGCTTTCAACTAGACCGTTCCACGTACAACATAAGGCGAACGTAGTAAATTATGGACTATATGATGGCATATGATGCGGCTAGAAAATCCTTTCCTCCGTTAAAATTTGATGCATAGAAAAGTTAGATTTGATCTAATTTTGATAATGATCGATCTAAATTAATATTTTTAAAAAATATAATATTTTATATTATTATTCTATTTATGCTAACTAGAGAAAATTTTAAAATCTATATAGTAATTTGCCATGAACAAATAAGGAAGAAGATAATAAACATATCTCGTCCAATAAAATAGGGCTAATCGTCGATTCACCTTTCTGAATCAGCATTTCTGATGAGACAGGAGATACAAAGCCAGCTTTAGGGCAAAGCCATCAAAACCCTTGCCTTAGGCCCCCTCCCTACCCCTCCTGTTTTAGGCTCCCAGATCTTCCATCGGCCACCACGTGACGCATCTCATTCGGTCGTCTACCCACCGACCCGCGAGAAAATGAACGGTGCCCTGTCGGCCGCCACGGAAGCCAAATCGTGGCACCAATCACCAAATCCTAGATCCACCATCCACGGGCATGAGATCCGCTAGAGATCATCGCCGACTAACCGAAGATGGAAGATCCATCGGAGAGCTTGCAGAGAGAGGCCTCGACCCTCAAGGCGGGTGAGGACTGGGCGACATGGCCGCGAGGAGAGACACGGCATGGGCCACCACCCACCGCCCACCGACTTTTCCTTTCTGCTTTCAGCTTTTCTATTCCAAACCCGACGCCGAGCCCGTCGCCCATCACAGGCGACCCACCGTCCGCTGATCCGCCCCGACGCCCCGTCGATTGAAAAAATGGGGACCCACCCTGATCCTGATGGCAGCAGTCCAACAGAGCCCAGAGGCCTTGAGAGGCATCTCTGGACCTTGGTCTCTGGCTCTTCTCCGTCGAGGTTCGCATCTCCATGCGGCCGCCAGGATCGAGGGAGCTAGGAAGGCACTGCCTTTCGACCCTTTCCGTTCCGGGCACTTCCGCAGATGGGCAGAGTCAAGACTCAAGCCACATGGTGTCCAATGGTTAGAAAAGCGGAAGGCTAGTTAATGCTTTCATTTACCCGCTGGCCACAGCCATTCAGACTCTCACCAGTTTCTAACGACAACGGCTATATACTATCTTCCTATATTTTTTTTTAAACTCTTCTTTTCTAACTCTATTTAATCACAGACTCTAACTTATTTCTGCACTCTTGCTGCCTTGTACAACAGCACAAATAATTAGTTGATTATTCATCCGATTTGCAATTAGCATTCGACAATCAGATACTATTATTTTAATTTTTATAATTTTTTTAAATTTAATTTAGAATTTATATTATATTATTATATTGTTTCTATTTTATTTAATAGGTGATTCATTGAATTAAAAATTTTGATTGTTGATCTTGTATTAGTCATTTAAAAAATATAAGATAATTATAATAGTTAATTTTTTTTAGTAATTTATAATAAAAATTTAAATATGACAACTCGAAAATATGAATCTAGTTATTCAAAGCTTCAAAAAAAAATTAAAAGTTTAATACAATCTCAAAAAGAAGCTCTTGATAAATTTTTTACAAGTAATAAAAAAAATAAATTAGAAAATATTGGTAAATGCTCCTTAAATAAAGAAGTTAATAATTTTTTAGAGTTAGATAATAATAAAATACTAAAATAAGAAGATGTTAATGAAGAGATTCAAAATGACCCTCAAACTCATGATGAAGAGAACCAACCAGTTAATTTAAATGATTGGATTCCTAAAAATATTTATGATCCAAATTAATGGATAAATATTGATACAAATTTAAGAGATTTATTAGTAGAAAAAGATTCAATTTTAGTTAATGATATAGATTTTCCTAAAGATGAATTCTCAAGACATTTTTCTACTACATATTATATTCAAAAGTTGGCAAATGGAGAAAAGCATGAAAGAAGATGGCTAGTTTATTCAAAAGACTTAGATAAACTATTTTGTTTTTGTTGCAAATTGTTTAACTCTACTTCTAGTATAAGTAAACTAGCTAATGTCGGCACTAGAGATTAGATAAATCTTAGTGCTAAGCTTAAGAGTCATAAGATGAGTAATGAGCATATTATTAATATGAGTTCATGGATTGATTTAGAAATGAGATTATTGAAAAATAAAATAATTGATAAAAGTATTCAAGAATAAATAAATAGAGATGAAGAATATTGAAAAAAAGTATTATTAAGAATTCTTACGGTAGTAAAAATTCTTAGTAAAAATAATTTGGCTTTTCGTAGAAAAAATGAAAAAATCTATCAAGAAAATAATGGCAATTTTTTAAGTCTAATTAAAATGATTGCAGAATTCGATCCGATGATGCAAGAACATATTCGATGTATTAAAGATAATAAAATTCATACTCATTACCTTGGACATAATATACAAAATGAATTAATAAATTTGTTAGCAAGTGAAATTAAAAATAAAATTATTAAAAAAAATATAGAAGCAAAATATTTTTTAATAATACTTGATTGCACTCTAGATGTAAGTCATCAAGAGCAAATGTCTTTTATATTGCGATGTGTGGATATTTCATCAAGTCCAATTAAAATTATAAAATATTTTTTTGAATTCTTAAAAGTAGATGATACAACTGAAAAAGATCTTTTTGATGCTATTGTGCATGAAATAAATATATTGGACTTGACATTAATAATTTAAAAGGACAAGAATATGATAATGGATCTAATATGAAGGGCAAATAATAAGGAGTGCAAAAAAGACTTTTAGATATAAATCCTAGATCCTTTTATACACTATGTGGTTGTCACAATCTAAATTTAGTACTTTGTGATATGGCTAATTCTTGTACTAAAGCTATATCATTTTTTGGAGTGGTACAACGTATATATTCACTATTTTCTTCTTCTACTAAAAAATAAAAAATTTTGCAAGATAATGTATCTAGTCTAACTTTTAAATCATTATCACAAATACATTAAAAAAGTCGTATTAAAAGTATTAAAGCAATAAGATTCTAAGCTCCACAAATAAGAGATGCTTTATTAAAATTACCAGAAGTTAGTGAAAATCCTAAAACCAAAAGCGAAGCTAATTGCTTAACAACATTTGAGCTTGAAAATTTTGAGTTTTTGTTGGGCATAACTATTTGGTATGATATATTATTTGCTATTAACTCCTTTAGC